>VZQC01000216.1:2227288-2274886 GCA_009823505.1 Rhizomys pruinosus | reverse complement strand
AAAAAAAAAAAAAAAAAAAAAAAAAAATTCTGACAATCATATGAGAATACCTCCAAAACCTATACTCTACTAAATTTGAAAGTCTAAGAGAAATGGATGAGTATCTGAAATCAACAAAGCTTAAGCTGGAAGAGATTGACAGCTTAAACAGACCCATAATATTTGATGAAATTGAAAATGTAATAAAAAACCTCCCAACTAAAAAAAGCCCACACAGATGGTTTCACATCAGAACTCTATGAAACTTTTAAAAAGGTCTTACAACCATAACTAGTCAAACAGTTCAGAAGGATACAAACATGGAAATCTCCAAATTCCTTCTATAATACCAAAACCAGGTAAAGATGCAACCAGAAAAGAAAAAAACCCAAAAAACAAAAACAAAAACAAAAAACAAATAAAATATCCTTATAGACCCATCTCATGAATGAACATATATGCAAAAATTCTCAACAAAATACTTGCAAATCACATGCAGACGCATATCAAAAGATTATCCATCACGATCAAGTTGGATTTATACCAGAGATGCAGGGATGGATGGTTCAACATACTTAAAACAATAAGTATCATAAAACACATAAATGGACTGAAAGACAAAATCACATGGTCTCAATTAATTCAGAAAAAGCCTTTGAGGATCCAGCATCCCTCCATTTTTAAAGTTCTAGAGGGAATTGGACTAAAGGGATCATTCCTAAATATAATCAAAGCAATATACAAATAACCCACTGACACAATCATCCTAAATGCAGAAAAATTAAAAGCTTCCTTGAGTTCTCAGTTTTTCTACAAAAGCACATTCATCTAAATTATTGCTTAATCATTGTTGGAAGAGAAAGTGTCAGAGTTTAACTTGTTTCAGTTTCTGTCCCAAATGAAAATTATGTTCATCGATGTAAAAATGATATTTCCGGCCATAACGCGCCAGGCCAGTAGGATCGAACGGTTATTCCTGGACAAACTGTCAGCCCATGAAAGGAAACAGCCAGAATTGACCAGAGTCCAAGTCAACAGCTCCAGAGAGAGTGGACTGTTTTACCTCTCATCCACCTTGCCCCTTTTCTAAGCCTAGGGAACAACTTGCGGAAGAGGGGGCGTGGTAGAATGTAAGGGCTGCGATTGGGGTGAATGGTGAAACTACAGCAATGTAGTCTGGACACTCATTTGATCAACTTGATTGAACAAACAACCTGTCACCCCCCACTGGATGGTGGGGCTGTAGGTGTTTGGGCACAACAGCCTNAAAAAGTCTCCCTTTGCAGACACCAACCTGAATAACTGGTGTGAAATTCCTGTCCTGAGCTTGGGCAGGTGAAAACTTTTGGCCAAGAGTGGATAAGTGTTTCGTTGTCCCAGGCTAAAGACCCGAGTAGGAAGCTACCTCTCCGGTCAGGTCTTGGAAGTGACCGACTGTCCTATACGCAATGAGGCCAGTTCCCCACACTGTCCACAAAGCTGGGCATTGGCGTCACTTTCCCCCCTTAGCAGGACTGTGTTGAACCTGTTCGACAAAGGAAGCCTCCTAGAAGCTCCCACAAAAAAAAAAAAAAAAAAAATAAAAAAAAAAAAAAAAAAAAAAAAAAAAAAAATCAAGACGGTTATGATGGTAACAACATCATGGGGTATGATTAGCCAGTCTTTAATTAACTGGTGAACTGGTGGGCATAAGAACTGTAAAAGAAAAATTTTATTAAAAGCTAGATATTGGAAAATCTTTAAAGCAGGTTTTCATGCCAAGCCTGGAGAAGGTCAAAAGCTTGGAGTAAGATAGTTATCAAAATCGACTTTGTAAGGTTTGTAGTTTAAAATGGTAATACATGTGAACTAATTGGGAAAATGTAAAATGTTAATTGTGTTTATACATAATCTGTATTGACTTTCCACCAATAACTTTGGGGTTAAGGGTACACATAAATGGTCTCTTTATTTTTCTGTGTTATAGAGTAACACCTTGTAATATTTTCCTTGCTTTAGGAAAAACTTAGGGCATCTATAATCAAAAACATAAAAATTAAAAAAAATAAGAGGGGTGGTAAATATCCCTTCTGTATTCCAAACCTTTTTTTGATAAATTTTTAATTTTTGAGGATTCTTGAACTAACAATGGGAGGAGATTTTTATGTTCTCACAGGTAAAAAACACCAACTTAAATGCCTGAAAACGTACAACTTATTGGCTGTGCAGGGATGGACTGGGAAATTCCAGCAGAGAGTCTGACCCATCTGAACATGAAAGAAAGAGGAACCTCAGATATTGCCTGAGTCACAGACATGAGCATCTCTCTGAATTCTATGGGGTTAACTGTTTATATGTGCCCCTAATGAAGTTTGCCTTCCAGATGTTGAGAAACCTTCCTATCTCTCCCCTTTATAGAAAAAGAAAAACATGATGGTAATGAAGTCATTCCCTAAACTGTAAATTAGAAGCCCAACTTCTATAGTGGTAATTTCTTTATAAAAAACAGGTAAAACTACCTTCTTTAAATTTGACTGATAGACATAGGAATTGTTAAAGGATAATTCTCTATCTAAAACCAAATATAATATTAAAGTGTTTATAAGTTGTGGAATTAAGCAAAAAATACAGGAGATCTCTGGTATCAGCAATGGATTTTTCTGCCAAGGATGATGTTGGCGGGGGATCCAAGCCCCACCCGAAAGTATAAAGGTCCTTTTGCTCCATAAAATGGGATATCTGCAAAGGGAAAGTGGTGGTAAGTTCCCTGTTGTCGAAGCCGTGTGTGTAAGCATGAAAAAATGTTTTGAGACATCACTTGCTAATGTGCAGTTGGCCTCTGAATGCCCGAGAGTGGTACCAAAGGCCACTAAATGATCAGAGTAAAGCAAAAATATTGTCTCTTTGAGTCAAGCAAGGCTCCTCTGTCAGAATCAGCTACACCTCAACTGCCTGGTGATATTGTCTGCAACAGTGGCACCATGTGTATATATATATATATATATATATATATATATATATTATATATTATAATATCCCAAATCTAATGGCTATTAGCTCTCATCCTTGGAGGAATTAATTTCAGGATGGATACCACAAGCTTACATCCTCTAGTGGTTAGGAGATGAGATAAGCTACATAATGAACTTGTCCACCCTTTATAGAGAAACCACAGTTGTGGATTAGCATACATCCAAGAAATCTGTCTATTTCACCAAAGCTTAGACTTCAAATAACTATAGTGCTCTTAATATATATGCTAAATCAATATGCTTGTGCTTTGTTTAGTAGGGATTTTAAACAGGTACCACTGGAAGCTGTCAACCCATGAAGGGAAACAACCTGACTAGAGTACAAAATGACATCTCCAGAAAAAACAGACTGCTTTTGCTCCACTTGTGCCCCTTTTCCAAAGCCTAGGAACAAAATTGCGGGAAGTCGGAGGCGTGGTTCGAATGTAAGGGCTTTGCGGACAGATGGGTGTGAACCTCGTGATGATACAGCAAAAGACATGGATCTTATTTGAATCAACATGCTTGTGCATAAAGCTCTCCAATTGGACTTATGGGAACCTTGGCGTTGTTCCAAAATAGAATCTTAGATACTTGCTAATTGTTTTAACGTGAATGTTCGTTACATTCATTGTTATGCTTGACCATTCCAGCTTCATTCATGGTTGGGATTTTGGGGATTATTAATTGGCCTCAGTGTGAAAAAAAGTTTTCAGGTCTTGATCTGTCCCCCACTGCCTAGGACTCAAAAAACAGGCTTGAGCAGCTGGCTATTTAAACTCAGGATCCTTTGGGCTGTTAGCCTCACCATGGGCTACCCTGCCCTCTCAGATTCAAATAAAAAGTTAAGAAGGTGAGATGTGGGAAAGCATTTAGTTAGATGGGCGGGGTTCTAAGCCAATGATACCCTCCTGGCCACACCCATTGGGGTGGAGTGTAAGAGGAAACATTTAGCATTTGGGCCTGAGAATTTGAGTTCATGATGATATTTAAGTGGGACTGTTGGACTAAACTCTCTCTCTGCGTTCGAACCTCAACCTGCATACACGGTGGTTCTCATGTCTCTGGTATCCTGGTTAAATGGGGCCTGCCACAAATCTCGGTCGGCATACCCCACAGCTCAGGTACATATTTTCCAGTCTATGAATAGCAGAGATTATTTTCAATTTCTTTATCTGTCCATTCGTAAGTTGCAAATAGAAGATTTTAAGCCTGTGAATAAATTTTCGAAGTTGTTATTTTCCACTGGGTTTTACTATTTTAGGTCAGCAAGCTTTTAAGGAATAATATTTTTTTAATGTAAATTCAGGCCACTACATGAGGGTTTATAGCTGAATGCTGACACAAGAAATTATATATATGATTTATAGTATATATAATATATATATTATATATATATAAACTGTTTGTCTTGAGGATAGGTCATCCTTTCCCCAGGATACTGAAACTATGCAAACCATATAAATAACAAGTTCCCAAAGAAGGTGGACATACTAAAGAACATCACAGGATAAATTGGAAACAATGAAATTGAACCCTTGTCCAATCAACAGGAAAGGATGCAAAAAAGCCTCAGAAGTGAATGGATATGAAAAGAAAGAAAAAGAATATTCAGACCTGCAGGATAATATGTAACAACTAGAATGCTCAAGTAAAATTTATGAAAAATTAAAAACTAAATTAAAAATCTTAGAAGTGGAACATCCAGGAAATGCGGACTCTATGAAAAGACCCAAATATTCTGCATCATAGGTATAGGAAGAAGAATCCAAGACAATGGAATTGATAAGACCTTCAATAGAATAATAGAAAAAAATTCACCAAACTGAAAAAAAGACACAAACACATACAAATACAAGAAGCAGAATAGAATGCCAAATAGACATCCAGGAAAAGCAATTCCACACATGCCATATCCATAGTTACAATGCTAGAGCTTCAAACAAAGACAAAATACTTAAAGGCACAAGAGAAACAAGATAAAATAAGAGTAAACCCATCAGAATTAAACGCTTCTCAAGCAAACTAGGAAAGCAGAAGAAGGTGGACCAATGTATATCCAGTGCTAACTGAATTTAAATTCCAACTCAGGTTAATATACACAGCAATAATGTCAATTATAGTGGAAGGAAAAGAAAAAATCTTTCATGACATAAAAAAAAATGAAAATAATACAAGTAAAAAAAAACCCAAACATTTCAGAAAATACTCAAAGCAATTCAGAGAGCAGAGGAAAGGAGCAACTATCCCCAAACAACTAAATAGAGAATTTAATAAAAGCAGAAATACAAACCTAGACAAAAAATGGCAAACAATTAGTAAGATGAAAGGAATCAACTCACATCTCTCAATAATATCCTTAATATTAATGTCTAAATCCCCAATCAAAAAGCAAAGCAGACTGGGAGAATAGGATATAGGAAAAAAAACATTCTATAATGTCTACAAGAAACCCATCTTATCGTCAAAGACAGGCACCAACTTAAAGTGAAAGAGATGGAAAAAAAAAAAAAAAAAAAAAAAAAACCATTCCAAGCAAAATGGTACCAAAAACAAGCAGGAATTGCTATTCTAATATCAGACAAAATAGCGATCTCAGATAAAATTAATCATAAGAGACAAAGAGAACCAATATATCCTTATCAAAGGAACAATTAGCCATGAAGATTTCATAATGCTAAATGTGTATGCACGAAATTTATGTGCTCTGAACTTTATAAACACAATTCTGAGGACTTCAACACACAGATTAATCCCAGCACACTAATAGTGGGGGATTTGAATACCCCACCAAGCCCCTTGGACAGATCAACTGACAAAGAATTAAACAAGAGACATCACAACTGAATTAATAAATACACAATGACACTCACGAGTTAATATTTCACCCAACACCAGAGTATAATTTCACTCACTGTCCCAAAACATTCTCAAAAATCAATCACAAAAAGAAATCTCAAAAATACAAGAAATTTGAAATTATTTCATGCATTCTATCAAACCTCAGTCGCAATAAAGCTCAATATCAACACCAAATAAAGTCTACTAGCTACAAGAATACGTGGAGACTAAACAACACAATCCTGAATAATGAATGCGTCAGGGAAGAAATAAAGAACAAAATAAAAGTATTCATGGAACTAAATGAAATAGACAATACAACACAACAAATCCTATGGGATATATTAAAGCAGTCCTAAGAGGAAAATTTAGAGCCCTAATTGCTTACATTAAAAAAAAGAAAGAGAACAAATAAACAAATTAACACTGCAGTTAAAAACACTTGAGAGACCACAACACATAAACCCTAAACTCAACAAACAGGAAGAAATAATAAAAATCAGAGCAGAAATCAATGAAATAGAAACAAAGAAACAATACAAAGAATCAATAAATCCAAAAGCTGGTTCTTTGAATAAACAAGATAGACATACAGCTAGCCCATTTAACAAAAAAAAAAAAAAAAAAAAAAAAAAAAAAAAAAGAGCCTTCCAAATCAATACTTCATGATGAAAAGGGAAAACACAATAGATAAAAAAAACATTCTGAGCCAGGCGTGGTGGTGCACACCTTTTAATCCTAGCACTTGGGAGGCGATGCAGGCGGATCTTTGTGACTTCAAGGCCAGCCTGGTCTACAGAGTGAGTTCCAGGACAGCTGGGGCTACAGGGAGACCCTGTCTCGAAAAACCAAAAAAAAAAAAAAAAAAAAAAAAAAATTCTGACAATCATATGAGAATACCCCAAAACCTTTACTCTACTAATTTGAAAAACTTAGAAGAAATGATGAGTATCTGAAATCAAACAAAGCTTAAGCTGGAAGAGATTGACAGCTTAAACGACACCATAAGTATTTGAGAATTGAAAATGTAATAAAAAACCTCCAAACTAAGGCCCACACAGATGGTGTTCACATCAGACTCTTGAAACTTTTAAAAAGGTCTACAAACCATAACAGTCAACACAGGTTTCAGAAGGATACCAAACATGGAAATCTCCAAATTCCTTCTATTAATACCAATTAAAACAGGTAAAGATCAACCAAAGAAAAAAAAAAACACCCAAAAAAACAAAACAAAAACAAAAAACAAAATAAAATATCCTTATAGACCATCTCATTAAGAACATATATGCAAAAATTCTCAACAAAATACTTGCCAAATCATACAATGCAGGACGCATATCAAAAGATTTATCCATCACGATCAAGTTTGGATTTATACCAGAGATTGCAGGGATGGATGGTCTCAACATACTTAAAACAATAAGTATCATTAAAACACATAAATGGACTGAAAGACAAAATCACATGGTCTCAATTTATTCAGAAAAAGCCTTTGAGGATCCAGCTCCCTCCATTTTTAAAGTTCTAGAGGGAATTGGACTGAAGGGAATCATCCTAAAATAATAAAGCATATACAAATAACCCACTGACACAACATCCTAAATGCAGAAAAATTAAAAGCTTCCTTGAGTTCTCAGTTTTTCTACAAAAGCACATTCATCTAAATTATTGCTTAATCATTGTTGGAAGAGAAAGTGTCAGAGTTTAACTTGTTTCAGTTTCTGTCCCAAATGAAAATTATGTTCATCGATGTAAAAATGATATTTCCGGCCATAACGCGCCAGGCCAGTAGGATCGAACGGTTTATTCCTGGACAAACTGTCAGCCCATGAAAGGAAACAGCCAGAATTGACCAGAGTCCAAGTCAACAGCTCCAGAGAGAGTGGACTGTTTTACCTCTCATCCACTTGCCCCTTTTCTAAGCCTAGGGAAACAACTTGCGGAAGAGGGGGCGTGGTTAGAATGTTAAGGGCTGCGATTGGGGTGATGGGTGAAAACTACAGCAATTAGTCTGGCACACTCATTTGATCAACTTGATTGAACAAACAACCTGTCCCCCCCACTGATGGTGGGGCTGTAGTGTTGGGCACACAGCCTGCAGATAGGTTTTGCATGAAGGATGCTTGTACTCATGATTATCACTTATAGCTAAAAATGAAAAAAAAAAAAAAAAATGAGAGAAAGATGCAGGACAGTTATGGCAGAATCATGATCTGGGACGGGGTGGGTGGGGGGGAGGGAAAGGGAAATAAGCCTGAACTGTAATTGGAAAAATGTATGAAATGCACAAAGCATCAATCAAAAACTAATTAAAAAAAAATGATGATATTTCCCGGGGCTGGAGAGATGGCCTAGCGGTTAAGAGCGCCGACCGCTCTTACAGAGGACCCGGGTTCGATCCCCAGCACCCACATGGCGGCTGAGAACCGTCCGAAACTCCAATTCCAGGAGAACTCCAGTTCCAGGGGAATCCGAGACCCTCTTCTGACCTCCGCGGCATTGCACGACACGGGTGCACAGACTTGCATGCAGACAGTACATTCGTACACATACAGAAATAAATAAAAATTTAAAAAAAATGATATTTCCCTTTTTGTACTGGATTTGGTGCTGTTTAACAGTTTTAAAAGAATATAATACTGGTGCTGGAGAGATAGCCTAGTGGCTAAGAGCACTGACTGCTCTTGCAGAGGACCCAGGTTTGATCCCCAGCACCCACATGGTGGCTAAGAACCATCTGTAACTCCAATGCCAGGAGAACTCCAGTTCCAGGGGAATCCGAGACCCTCTTCTGACCTCCACGGCATTGCACGACACGAGTTCACAAACCTACATGCAGACAGTACATTCATACATATACAAAAATAAATAAAATAAAATAAAAAGAATATAATACTGGTAATTTTCTGTTTTAAACTTATATGCTTAGATTTCATTTTCAAATAATTCCTTTATTTCCTCATGTTTATTTCTGAATCTTTTATGCTATATACTAAATCTGTATCAATAAAGTAGTCTATTTCCCTTAATTACCACTACTTTTATGTTTGTAAATGCATACACAATAAAGAAAATAATCTTAGCTACCATGTAGCAGCTGCCTGAGAATGAAAGTACAAAAGGGAATAGAGGTTTGAAAGGTAAACTAGTTCACAGTATTCTGTCTTCCTCTAGGTTCTTGCATAGTTCTTACCTCCAAGCTATATTGCTTCATATTTTTCACGCATGAGCATGTTTCTGTATTCTCCAAACATTGCTTCTCTTAGCAATTATAATACAATAAAAAAGAAGACGTATTTAAATTGAATTACATTAACATTCCTAAGGCTCTTCGGTCTCATCTTAGCACATTTTTGTCTTCTCAGCGTCTGAGTAAAAAACACATTTCTTCCTTTTTTATACTTTTTGAATTTTCCTTAATATGTTATAAACAATTAAATCACAGAGGAAGTGAAAACAATCGAATAGTGACTTAACATCTGTCAATACTTCACAGTATTAAAAATTGAAAATGAAGAGATTTAGCTACACTGGGTAATTTAGTTAGGCATTTCTCTAAGGCGTCAACACCATTATCACTATCACCATATCCTGGCAAGGAAGCACTGCTATCCTAAGAGTTTACGATGAAAACCAAGTACAATGATACCAAGATGTTACTATACGATATTTGTGTGTGCGTGTGTGTGTGTGTGTGTGTGTGTGTGTGTGTGTGTAGATTCTTATGGTCAATTACAGTACCAAATGACCCTTAACCTTTAGAAGTTTTAAGTTATAATATTAATATGTGGTATACACTATAATAATCATGGTTTTCAGAATCTTTAAATCCATAGACTCCAGCTGAAGTATATTTATATAAAAAACTTTCTCACTACACAATAAGTAAATCCATACATGCTACTTACAATGGGAATAACTTTTATTTATTAAACTTTTTAACTACTATAGGAGCTTATTCATAATGAAGAACTACAGATCATAATATGAAATAAACACTGAACATTTGCACCAGATATTAAGAACTCACATGAAGCTCAGAATTAAGATGTGACAGTATATTTTGAGATAGAAGAGGTAGATTTACTTTATACATCAGATCTAATAGTTACAGAAATAAAATATTAACGTCAAGTATAGGGGCTGGGGAGATGGCTCAGTGGTTAAGAGCACTGACTGCTCTTGCAGAGGACCCGGGTTCAAATTTCAGTACCTACATGGCAGCTAAGAACAGTCTTAGACTGGGTGTGTTGGTACAAACCTTTAATCCCAGCACTCCATATGCAGAGGCAGGCAGATCTCTCTGAGTTCAAGGTAATTCTGGTCAACATAGTGAGCTCCAGGCCAGCTGGGACTAAAGAGAGTCCCTGTCTCAAAAAAAAAAAAAAAAAAAAAAAAGTCTGGGACTGGAGAGATAGCCTAGCGGTTAAGAACACCGACGCTCTTGCAGAGTACCCTGGTTCGATCCCCAGCACCCACATTGCAGCTGAGAACCGCCTGTAACTCCAATTCCAGGAGAACTCCAGTTCCAGGGGAATCCGAGACCCTCTTCTGACCTCCGCGGCATTGCACGACAAGGGTGCACAGACCTGCATGCAGACAGTACATTCATACACATACAAAGATAAATAATAATAATAATAATAATAATAATAATAATAATATTTTTTAAAAAAAGTCAAGTTTAGAAATATCAAAATGTTTGATCATGTTTAATTTTAGTTTTCAATTACACTATTAGACAGAAGGTAAAGACCTATTTAAAATCTGTGAGAGTGTAAGTAGCTGTTTTTTCTTGGATATACCCTTTTATTATAAAAGGCATATGTGTATACTTTTATATACAATCTGCATTTTATTAGCATTAAGATAATAAAATACTTAAAGTGATCATTTTATCAACATTAATTTGAAGGAATGTGATATAAGTAGCCAAAAATTTACTTGCATAAATTCATATCCCAGTAACGAAAGATACATATTCAACATTTTACTCCACTAATATTCAAAATCCTTCACACAGTCACTTTCATTAACGCAGGTATATGGTAGATTTATTTTACTTTTTCATTGAATACTTGTCATTTTCATACAATATAGTGTGAAGGGTTTTTAGACGCCCTCATATAGCTACCCTTATTGTCTCCCACCCAGTTTAATGTATACACACACACGTGTGTGGATATGTAATATACATTAATACATATATTATATAATATATTAATATATAATATATTGCATACATTATAATATATTACATTTATATTAATATATATTACATGCCCCATATATACATATTATATATGTGTGTGTGTGTGTGTGTGTGTGTGTGTGTGTGTGTGTACAGAGTCTGATTTGTATTTCCAATTTTCCTTCAGTTTGTATACATCCACTGGGCACACCAAGAATCCTGCCACTGTAAAACATTATCTTTTCCCATCTCATCAGCCACCAAATCCATATGTTTCATAAGTTGAGTTGATCCCAACTTATCCAATTCCCCATGTCTATGGTGGGACTGAGTAACTGACTAGCTATCTGGAAGACTTTTGTTTCCTCATAGTCATTCACCACAGCTGGTTCTTAGAATCTTTCTGACTCATCTTTCACAATTATCCCTGAGGCTTGGGAGACAGGTTTGAAATAGGCATCCTATAAAGCCTCTTACTCTGTATGTTAAGTAGTTCTGACTTGGGGTCCTTAATATGACACTCGTTATTTTGCATTATATAAACTAAGTATGAGTTTTAAAAATGCTTGATTTCTCCTGGAAGCAACTAATATGATCAAAAATCAAAAGAAAATTAAACCTTTAGAAAATGGAAAAATTGAAAGAAATAAGCACCAGTTTCAATGCCAGCATTTTCTAGTAATGAAGCACATGCAATTAGATATATAGGTATTTAAACAGTATAATATATAGCTTTTTGATCCTACTAATGAAGCACATGCAATTAGATATATAGTTTTCTCTTTCTATAACTGCTATCGTAGCATATTCCATATTCAAGATACCTGCCCTTCCCACATTGTATATTTTTAACTCTCATCTCTTCCAAAATGCATGCTCCTTCAAAAGAAGTATGTCATAGCTGTTAGTTTTATATAATTTCATAGAACATGGTAGTTTTCCCCATATATAGTTTAGCACATATGTATTGTATAGTTACTTTTCTCTTGATGTGATAAAATACTTTGACCAAAGCTATTTATAGAGGGAACAGTTTACTGGGCTTACAGTTCCTCCCTAAGAGTTCCTGTTGAGGGTAAGAAGGCATGGCTGGAGACAATCAGAGTAGAATGCTGATCACTTATATCTTTAAGCAGTCATAGTAATCAAAGATAATGATTCCAAACAGGGTAAGACTAAAGCCCATACCCACTGACAAGCCTCTTTCATCAAGGCCATACCTCCTAAATCTGCCAAAACATCACTACACCCTCAGGCCAAAGTGTTCAAATACTTAGGGTATATGGGGGACATTCTCATTCAAAGCATCAAACTGTTTCTCAATAAATATTCTTAAATTGGTGATTTACTGTCTTTATTCTAGATTCTACAATTATATAATTCTCAAACTAATAATACAAAATAGAGGTTAAGTTAACCAGTTTGTGATTTGATGCAACATATATATTTAAAATCCAAACAAGGAAGTCTACTGCTATAATTTTCTGGATCAAAAATCTTAAATAATTGAAATATCAATTGCAAATACAATTTATATTAGAAATACTTTAATAGGATATTAATTGATACTAAGTGGCCAGTACTTCAGTACTGGAAAGTTTGTTTTCCAGAAAAGTTATATAATTAAGAATTATACGCAAGCAATTTTTTCCTTTTTAAATATTTGATGATTACATTAATATATGATGATAAAATATATTTACAATAATTTGAAGTTTCAAGCCACACAAGTTCTTGACTGTTTCATTCATTAGGGATGTGAGAATAACCACACATTTCTATAGAACAATCTGCTCTGATGAAGACATACTACCGTTTGTAGGTGATTATTTTTTCTTTTTTCCTTTTCTTTTTTTTTTTTTTTTTTTTTTTTGTCTTCTTGAGACAGGGTCTCCCTGCAGCTTTGGCTGTCCTGGAACTCACTCTGTAGACCAGGCTGGCCTCAAACTCACAGAGATCCGCGTGCCTCTGCCTCCCAAGTGCTAGGATTAAAGACGTGCACCACCATGCCCGGCATTTATTTATTTCTGTATGTGTATCAATGTACTGTCTGCATGCAAGTTTGTGCACCCGTGTTGTGCAATGCCGCGGAGGTCAGAAGAGGGTGTAGGATTCCCCTGGAACTGGAGTTCTCCTGGAATTGGAGTTTCAGACGGTTCTCGGCCGCCATGTGGGTGCTGGGGATCAAACCCGGGTCTTCTGTAAGAGCAGTCGGTGCTCTTAACCGCTAGGCCATCTCTCCAGCCCCTGTAGATGATTATTTGAGCATATCACCTTTGTAACTGTTCCCATATCCACTTCACAGTACCACAAAACAAATTCTAATTGTACTGATCAGTAAAATCTATGTGTTACAAAGTGGAAATATAGAAACACATATTGCATATATTCATATCTGGGAGTTCATATTTGTAGTCTCATTTCTCTTTCTATTTTGTGCTACAGTAGTAAAATTTATTTACTTTATAAATGACAGCAATTTCTATTTTATTAGTCTTTATTTTAAGTGTTTTCTTTTCAATGAGTTTATATCTCTCTCATAGATATTATGAATACCTGAATGCACAAAGCAATTCTTTCTTCATAAGAATTATTTGGGATAATAAAGAATAAAAACATTAAATGAAAAGCTACCTTGTCAATATCAACATATATTCAATATCAGTAAGTAGTTACCAGATCTTTATTAGAACATTAATTGGATTATTCAGTATAACATCTTTACCATTGTCATTATTATTATAAAATAATTTAAATTAGTTTTAATATAGTCCCTGAAAAACTGCTAGCCTATAAAGCCCACCAGAGACTTATTAAGTAGCTGCTTTTCTGTCCTAATTTTTGTTCCAATGGTCTAAATTCTATAATAAATCTTTTGAATAAACTTGGTTAGTGGTTTTCAGTTTATGTTGTTTTTCTTCAAGATTTATTGAGCTCAGATGCAATATTTGATCTTCGAAACCGGCTGATTAATGATCTCAATGAGACGCATTGTTCTACCAATCAACCCTTTTTTAAAACAAGACACTAATAATGATCTTATGAAATTGTATGACTTGAAATTTATACTATATTAAATAAAATGATATGTTTAGTACCATAAATAATGACAAAACATGTGATTCTTCTACTGGGTCCTAAGTGGAATAGACATGTTTATATAGAACCCCCTTAAACTTCTTAAAGGTATTACACTGTTTTGTTTTTATAGCTTGCATTTCTAAGAGGGCATTTAACTTATGTAAAGAAGAAATGAGGGGATTCACAGATATTAAAACATTATTTAGTACCAACTATATGGTAAGTTCTCACTTATTTTCTGTGTGTTGCACTGCTCTCTACCTGACTTTCACATAAATCCAATTATGCCTATTGATTCTTAGCCTTAAGAAAACACATCTATGACCTGATAAATTCTGTCAGGTTTTTCAAGCACTTTTGTGAGATAATAAGTAGATCAAAGAAGTTGCTTAAAACCATACTTATTTAAGAGCATTTAAATGGGTCTTCATTTCAGAAGTTTTATGGCTTCCAAATTTCCTACAAAACTGGATTGTTTTATATTAAAACTACTAAATTTGGAATAAGTCCATAAAAACGTGTGTATTTTAATTGTTATCATTTTCCAAGTGTATTGTGTAATATTTCATATATCAGATGTGAACAATTTAATTTATATATTTATGTGCTGGATCACATTATTCAGGTACTTATGTTGTATAAAGATTTCACAAACACTATATTAGCAAATTTGTTTAATTTATCTTTTTTTTAATTTTATTTATTTTTGTATGTGTATGAGTGTACTGTCTGCATGTAGGTTTGTGCACCTGTGTGCCACGGAGGTCAGAAGAGGGTCTCGGATTCCCCTGGAACTGGAGTTCTGGCATTGGAGTTACAGATGGTTCTTAGCCACCATGTGGGTGCTGGGGATCAAACCCAGGTCCTCTGCAAGAGCAGTTGGTGTGGTGCTCTTAATCGCTAGGCTATCTCTCCAGCCCTGTTTAATTTATCTTATAGAGAATAATGGACTAGATTACTGAAAACTTCTGTTTACATTTTAACAAATGTTAAAGAACTATGATATATATTTTTAGCTGTAAAGCTCACAAGATGTTTTAAAAACAATTCCATGATCTTTGAATTATTTATAATGGGTGGGTTACTAGATGTCATTTACATTATACAAGTTAAGTTAGTACAATTATAAAACATCTAGATTCATTAACATCAAAAATCAATACTTTTAACTACTGGTTTTAAGAAAATTGTTGTTTATTGTATGTGTATAAATGTTTGACTGCAGGGATATCGATGTACCAATCTGTGTCAGGTGCCCTCAGAGGCCAAGATTGGACATCATATCTACTGGAATTGCAATTCCATGTATTTATGAGATGTCACGTAGGTACTGGCAACTGCACCCAGGGCCTTTGCAAGAGCAATATATGCTTTTTTTAAAAAATTTTATTTATTTCTGTATGTGTATGAATGTACTGTCTGCATACAGGTTTGTGCACCCGTGTAGTGCAACGCCGCGGAGGTCAGAAGAGGGTATCAGATTCCCCTGGAACTGGAGTTCTCCTGGAATTGGAGTTTCAGACTGTTTTCGGCCGCCATGTATATGCTCTTAACTGATGAGTTACCTCTCCAGCACTTCCTTAATCTTCTTACTATTTGTTCTAGTTTGTCTTCCATTGCTGTGACAAAACACTCTGACCGACACCAACTTGGGGAGGAAAGGGTTTATTCAGCTTACATCTTCTGGGTCACAGTGCATCACTTAGGGAACCCAAAGCAGGAACTCAGGGCAGGAACCTGGAGGCAGGAACTGAAGCACAGGCCATGAAGGAATGCTGTTCACTAGATTGTTCCCTTGGCTCATGCCCAGCCTTCCTTCTTATATGGTACACAACAACCTGCCCAGGATGGCGCTACTCATTGTGGGCTGGGCCAAGCCACATTGCTCGACAATCAAGAAAATACTCCACAGACATGGCCATAGGCCAATCCAATGGAGCCAATTCCCCAATTGAGGCTCCCTCAACCCAGGTGTGTCAAGTTGACACTAAAGCTATCCAGCACAATTGACCCCTTGTCAACTCGACACACAAAACACATCACTTTTAAACCACCACCTTTCCAGTTCTTATCCTCAAAGTATGATGTTAACATTAATCACAACCTAAGACAGTACAACCTTAAAAGCCCCAGAGTCCTTAAAATGTCCCACACTTAAAAGTTCACAGTCTAGGGGCTGGAGAGATGGCCTAGCAGTTAAGAGCGCTGACCGCTCTTACAGAGGACCCAGGTTCGATCCCCAGCACCCACATGGCGGCCGAGAACCGTCTGAAACTCCAATTCCAGGAGAACTCCAGTTCCAGGGGAATCCGAGACCGTCTTCTGACCTCCGCGGCATTGCGCGACACGGGTGCACAGACTTGCATGCAGACAGTACATTCATACACATATAGAAATAAATAAAATTAATAAAAAAATGTTTAAAAGTTCACAGTCTATTAAAAGTCTCTTAACTGTGGGCTGCTGTAAAATCCAAAACAAGCACTGTCTTATTTCAAAGGGAAGAATCAGGCACACTCAAACAAAATCTAAGTACAGTAAGTAGCTCAAGGCTGGACACCTGGGACTCACTTAAAATCTTCTGGGCTCCAAAGGGTTTTGGCATCTCCCCTTCTCTGACTCTGCCATCTGTGGCACACACAGCTCAACTCGCAGGCCCAGGCTGACTCCATTCCACACCTGATGCTGCTCTTGGTGATCATCCTGGCATCTCCAAAAAGCTGGGGTCACCACTGAAACTGAGGTTGCTTCTGACATCTCCTGAGGCAAAGCCTCGACTTCTCTTCCTGACCCCTCGAATCCTGGAGTCTTCACTGCAACCAAGGACGCACTTTGACCAGTGGCCTTTCCTGGCCTCTCACAGTGCCAGGCTTCAGCCACTTCTGGAACATAGTTTCTGTGTGCTGACCCTGAAGAAATTCTTCCCAGAAGATTTCACCACAGTGATGCTGCTCTTTTGTTACAGCTGATTTTTCAGGCCCAGCTGACTGACATCAATTGTCCCAGTACAACAAAGATTTCACTTCAGGTTTTGTTCTCTTGTTACTTACAGCTGATTCTTCACACCAGCTGACCAGAACCCACAGATTAAACAGTCCTAATGATCTCTGCTTCCCTTTGAAACTAGAAACTTCACAAGCCAGGCCTTCATCTTCTACAACTCTTTCAGCAAAACTGTTCCAAGTTCCACAGCCATGATTTAGGCATTCAATGATTTTTCTAGCCCAAAGTTCCAAACGCTTCCACAATCCTTCCCTAAAACACCAAGGTCAAGTCTGTCACAGCAATACCCCACTCTCTGGTACCAATTTCTGTTCTAGTTTGTCTTCCATTGCTGTGAAAAAACACTCTGACTGACACCAACTTGGGGAGGAAAGGGTTTATTCAGGGTCACAGTTCATCACTTAGGGAGCCCAAGGCAGGATCTCAGGGCAGGAATCTGGAGGCAGGAGCTGAAGCATAGGCCATGAAGGAATGTTGTTCACTGGCTTGCTTCCCTGGCTCATGCCCAGTCTGCCTTCTTTTATGGTACACAACAACCTTCCCAGGGTGGCACCACTCATTGTGGACTGAGCCCTCCCACATTGCCCGACAATCAAGACAATACTTCACAGATGTGGCCAAGGACAATCCAATGGAGCCAATTCCCCAATTGAGGCTCCCTCAACCCAGGTATGTCAACTTGACATTAAGGCTATCCAGCACACTACTGAATAATAATCACTAAGTACTTTTGGATTTTTTATTGAATTTTGTGAATTTAATGCGATATATCTTGATTTTATTTAGATCCCCTCCCTCACCCTCCTCACAGCACCCCAATACCTTTGCTCCAGATTACATGCATGTTGTAATATATGTTAAGGCTTATCAAGCTACAG
Organism: Rhizomys pruinosus; assembly: GCA_009823505.1. Taxonomy (NCBI): domain Eukaryota; kingdom Metazoa; phylum Chordata; class Mammalia; order Rodentia; family Spalacidae; genus Rhizomys; species Rhizomys pruinosus. The sequence goes on along the minus strand of VZQC01000216.1, from coordinate 2,256,920 downwards.
TTGTTTCCCTGAAACTCCCTAGGTATGAATCCATCCACTGGAACTTATTCAGCTTTTTTAATGTCACCGAGTAGTCATCAGTTGCCAATAGCTTATCATGTAAGATTGAGGCTTCTTACTCACTTCTCCACTTCTATCTGGGTTTTCGACTATTTTGAGATTACATGGGCTTTGTGCATGATGTCACCCTTGCTCTAAGTTCATAGGAACAAATATGCAACCACCTGGACAACTGTATTTCCTTGTGATTTTACACCATCCCTGGATATTTCTGCCACTTGTTCCACAAGAATCCCTGACCTTTGGGTGGTAGAGGTTTGCCTATAACCTTATATAAAGGAGTCCTTCAACTGCAGAGAAACAAACACCACTATATTTGTTGCTGCTATTTTCACAACAAGTAAGAAATTGAAACATTCTAAATGACCCTCAACTGATGAATAGATAATTGAAGTGTGGTATATTTACCCAATGGAGTTCTCAGTCATAAGGAAAGATTTATCATACATTTTCATAAAAGTGGATGTAAATATAAACTGCTATACAAAGTGTTGCAACACAGACTCAGGAAAATAAACAACTTTAATAACTCTCATCCATGGATCTTAGCTTAAAATTCTTAGAAATGAATATATCTAGATGGATTGATAGGAGATAGGAAAATAGAAAGAAGCCATCAAGTTAAAGAGGAGAAGGAGCCCTAGAGAGTGGAATAGCAGAAACAGGTGTTGTCAAGTGCAATATGGGAAAAATTGGGGTACTATCTATAAGGGAAGAGAAAGGAGACATAAATATGCTTTAGCAGTATGAAAAATCAGAAAAAATGAACTAATTTTAAAAACTTACTAAAATACATATATAATTTATTAACAAGTACATCTGTATAGCTAAATGCTGTATAAGTAAAGTTACAGTGCTGTGGAACAGAAATCTCCCTCCTGAAAGGAATGTAATTACACTCATACTGTAGAATGCTGATGTATTAGTCACTTTTCTGTTGCTGTGATAAACCACCATGACCAAGGGAACTTATGAAAGGAAGAGTTTATTTGAGCTTACAATTGACGGTTCCAGGGAATCAGAGTCCATTGTGGCAGGAAGCATGGTGGCCAGGGCTGGAGCAGCAAGCCAAGTGTCACCTCTCGCAATGAGCACAGGAAGCAGAGAGAGAGACTGGAGACTGCAAGGCTTGTTAAAATCACCAAGCGTGCCCCCAATGACGTACTTCCTCCAGCACAGCCACACCTTCTAAGACCTCCTAGAAAAGTGCCACCAACTGGAGCCAAAATGTCTGAATACTTAAAGCCTATGGGGGGACACTCTCATTCAAACCACCACAGCCGAGGAGAGGAAAAGTGTTCATCTGATAAGGGAAGAGAAGTTAAAGATTATTAACCATAGTGTGGATGTAGGAAATGAACCCTTGTCCCTTACAAGAGCAGCCAGTCCTCTTAATCACTGAGCTATCTCTCCAGCCCAATAGGCTGCTGCTTTAGAGCTTATATCCTTACAGAGAAGATGTTTCTGTTCTTCACTGATTTAAAATCTAGATTTAAACTTAAGGATTCTTCAGCCATTACACTGTTTTGAACACAACCATTTCAAACAAGATAATGGTGAACATGCACACCAAGTTAATTCCATGGATCTGTGCTCATTGTCAAAATTCGATTACTAGATTTTGTTTTGTTTCATCAGAAATAATGGTGAATGAAATACCAAGGTTATGAAAATAGAATTTTGCATTAATCATTGAAGCCCCAGTTTTGTTTTATTTGTTTCAAATCTGTGGCAGAGAAGGAAGCAAGTCAAGTCCAGAATCCTACCCATATCCAAAGGAACTGATCATTTAGAGGACAATATTTTCACTTAAACAGCTGATTTAGATTTGAGTCCAAGTATTATGGGAACTTTCTGTCAAATTAAGGGATAATGTTGGCTTATAATGTGGACATAATCTTACTCTGCAGATCCTATAGTCTTTCTACAGTAGGTGGAAATCCTACAACATATATATATATATATATATATTCAATTGAATTTTTGGCCACAGTGACATGAAATCAATTCTGAGCCAACTAGGGAATGAACACATTTGATGAAAGCAGAGTGACCAATATTCATTTTATTTTCTTCGTATTTTCAAGCATCAGGCATATGATACTTTCTTGTCTATTGAAATTCACTGAAACTCCATATCAAACTACAAACTTAATTTACAATAGTGTTTGTTAGCTATAATTTTAGGAGTGTATTATTTCCAAGATATAAAAGAGAATCAGAGACGTGTGTGCATACTTCCAAACTAGTATCTACATGTGAAATTATTAAATTTTATGACGAAAATTTGTGTGTTTACTATCTTAAGCTATAGATAAAGAATATTTAGGAAAAGAGAAATAATGTTATTTGTCAAATGCCACTCATCTCTTAAATGGTGGGGCTGACATCCACTCTTGGTGAACTAGAAAAAAAAACTCTGATTTCTAATTTCTACCTTTAACTAGTATGGTTTACAATCTCTTTTTGAAATATTGGATTTTTTTTGAAGTAGAATAGCGCTAGTAAGATGTTTTATGTTTTAAAATTTTAGTATAATAACAAAGAAATCCTGATCATGTGCTTTATTTTAAGGAAAGGTTAAGAAGACACTCCAGATCCATCTGTTAAGTGCTCATAGGCAGAAAATTCCACAGAGATAAAATGTAGAATTTGAAACCTATAAAAGATTGAAAACAGGAGCAAATACCCTTGGATATCCATTGGACATCCCAGGTCCTTTCTGTACAGGAAGAATGGTAAAATACAGCTTGATGAATTTAGATGTATGGATCACTGGCCTTATCCAGCTAAATAGGCCAATGTTAAAATTAGTTATCTTTGCAAAGATCTGGTATGTTTTTATTTTTAATGACAGATTCAGATAAAAATTAATGGGGTATAGGAAGCTGTTAATAAAAACAGACATAAAAATGAACAAGAAATGATAATTCTGAAATATAAAAATGAGTAATAATTCATATAGCACATAAAACTAATTTGTAAAAACATATAAGCTATAAAAAGAATTCAAAAAGTAATGCTTCCTGCAAATGAAATGACTAAACTGGAAAGGTGAATATAAAAAATAAAAAATAATGAAATGGAAATATGCTTTGAGATATATTCAAGATGGAATATATACATAATATAGTCAGCAAAGAATGAAGAAAAGAATGAGAAAGGGTGGTAGGATTAAAGAAAATAAGAAAGAGGAAGAAAAGGAATTATAATAGAAACAATATCCACAAAATGAATGGCATAGAACTTCCTTTATTTAATAAAGGATCATAAATTTATGTCTTCAAAATGTTAGGAAAACCCATAATTAGTAAAATATCAAATATAAATAATACTACATAAAACGGTTCAGCTGAAGAAAATGTGCACATTAAAATCATAAACATTTTTTAAAAAATAACAAGCTATTTTAACTGCAGAAATAATAACAGCAGAATACTCAAAATACAAATGAGAATAATTATAAAGCTATATTAATAAAGAACATGTAAACATACAGCAATAAAGGAAAATTGTGATGTTTGAAATATATACATAAGTAAGTTATTTCTTGGTATTGACAAATGTTGTTGATGTACATCTAAAGAGAGTAACAGTTCCAATAAATAGGCTAATGAATTGGATATAAGTATGACATATTATAAAAATAAAATAAGCATTTACACATTTACATTAGCATGTAAAAATTGAATCTGTAGTGATTTCAGAGAACAACACAATTCTAAACACTTGAATTACTCAAGCAATTTAGAACTGTACAGAAAGTACAAGTCAACCTATATTAAAATTATTAATTTGTGTTTCTCAAAGGGTAGTTTGATGTAAAAGCAATCTTCTTTTTTTTTTTCATTGATGCTTTGTGTATTTCATACATCATTTTCCAATTCAGTTCAGGCGTATATCCCCTTCCCTTCACCCCGCCCCACCCCTACCCATCCCAGATCATGCATTCTGCCGTAACTTTCGGCAATTGGTGTTTTTTTTTTTTTCTGTGTTTTGTCTTTTTCTTTTTTTCTACATAGTGATATTTTTTTTTTTAGTACAAGCAGCCTTCATGTCAAGCCCACTTTACGGCTAGTTGTGCCCAAACCCCTACAGATCATGGGTCCCACATCCACGCGGGGGGGGGGGATTGGGGGGGGGGCTGTAGTGGTTGCAATCAGAGTTGATCAACGAGTGTGCAGCTATATGTTGAGTTGAACTTGCACCTCTCAAGCGCCGCCCTTACAGGTCTGGACCGTGCCCCTCTGCCACAGATTGGGGTCACGTAGAAAAGGGTGAAAAATAGCCAAATGCGTCTGAACACCAAAAATATGTGAACTGGCAGTGAAAATAAGCAGAGGTGAAGCCCAAACGACAAATGAGAAAATATGGAACACACGACACTCCAATCGTTAGCGGAAGCCAAGATGAGAAAAGATTGTTGGATGATACAACAACATACATACCTTACACACTACAGACATGCAGACAGTGACAGAAACTACGCACAATATGTTGGGGTGAGAAGGTCGTTTGCGGCGGGGTATGACATGGTTATGGTACTCTTCAACTGTAATCATCTATGATTATCCAAAGGAGACCTGCAGAAGACAGGCCCTTTACCTTTCCAAAATAGGGTGCTTATATGTTTCTGTTCATTCTGTTCATCACACCTTAGTCTGATCTGTGTACAGACACACACATAAACAAACAAACAAACAAACAAACAAACAAAAAATGGCCTTGTCAGGGAGGAATTGCATTGAGAAAAGAATGAGAATTGCCTTAGGAGGGGCAGGGAAATTTTGGGTTGCTGGCTTGTTATTTATTTTCTGGCTTGTTATTTATTTTCTTATGAGTGGGAAAGCATAAGAGAAGAAGTAGAGATGAGATGTGTGCTAAACAGACACTCAGAATGCTAATGGTTTTAGAGGAAAGAAGACTCATGGAGCTCAGTCCTCTCATGAAGATAAGATAAAAGCTGTTAGTGAGGGAATGTAGAATCATGTGGTTTCGCTTCATGATTTGTAAGCAGTTTAAGGACACTATGGGAAAAATGTCATAAAGCTATACACCTCCGCAATGATATATAAACAGTGTTATGGGGGAGGTTTAGTATTCAGGTATGTACAAAGCGGTGTGCATGTTTGCCCATGCGCCGGAGAGGAACTAGAATTGAAAGCATAATCAGACTTAATATGAACATAGTGATTTTTGTAATCTCTCCTTTATGTGCTGTCTGAAAAGTTTACACAACCCTTGACAATGGAAAATGAGGCAAAACAAAAGCAATGATAATTTGGGAGCAGTACTTGCGTTGCTTCTGCTTTGGCTGCTGAGAGGCACCTGAAGGTAAGTTTGGTAAGGGTGGAGAAGAGCATATTTTTCTGTTTTTGGAAGATTTGGCATAGTACATTTATCAGTTTTTCCCCAGATTAGCATACAGTATTAAACCATTTCTGTCAAAATTCCAGCAGACTTTTGTATATAAACCAAGATTATTAAAGGATATATAGATATATAATATATATATATTATATATATATATTTATATAAGATAACAATTATTGAAGTAGAAAAAAACAGTATACTGATTTCAGTTCATTTTATCTTCACAATATTCAATATTATCTGGCTTTAGCAATAGGATAGCCATATAAAACAATGAAACAGAAATAAAATAATTGGGGTATTCATTAAATCAGTGTCCTTCCATTTGATATATAATATTGCACCTATTTGCCACCATGCCTGTTGTGCTGTCCATACTATAGGTGAGAACACATGCCTGTAAGTCAGCTCATTCTGAAGGCTGAGTACCCATTAGGGAATTCGAGGGTGATAGTCTTCTGCTATGTAGTAAAGTGCTCCATGGCTCTTTGATGAATAAGAAATTATCACAATCCCTGAAAGTATTATGCATGGAAAAGTTAATAGGTGGTGTTATACAGCATATGTTCCACTCTCTGCACAATAAAAAAAAACACACCTTAGTCTGATCTGTGTACAGACACACACATAAACAAACAAACAAACAAGCAAAAAATGGCCTTGTCAGGGAGGAATTGCATTGAGAAAAGAATGAGAATTGCCTTAGGAGGGGCAGGGAAATTTTGGGTTGCTGGCTTGTTATTTATTTTCTGGCTTGTTATTTATTTTCTTATGAGTGGGAAAGCATAAGAGAAGAAGTAGAGATGAGATGTGTGCTAAACAGACACTCATGAAAATCTACAGCTTAGAACCCAGGGGAAGAATTTTACAGTGAAGGAGACAGAGAATGAGGTGGAAGTGATTGATAACCATTAGGCATTGCCTTTCACAAAAGAGAAAATCCCATGTTACACCCTCAAGATGCATGCATTAATAATGGCCCAGAATAGAAAACAGTAATCATTATTGGATATTCTGCCTTATAATTGTTTGAATTGAGGGGCTGGAGAGGAGTCACAGGGTTTAAGAGCTACTCTTGTAGAGGATGCAGTTTGGATGACTAGCACAAACATGGTAGCAAACAACCATCTGAACCTTACATCCAGGGCATCCAGGGCAACCAGCATCCTCTTCTTACCTGCCGGGACATTGCACAACATGGATGCACATAGATACATGCAGGCTCTATAGGATTTCATGCTATGTATGTTGTAAGTAAAATGTTTCTCTTCATTCAGCACATGGAGAAATATATTTGGGGTAAAACTGAAAGCTTCATCTTTCCTGTTTCATTGTGTCAGAAGACACAATGTGATTTGCTAGCAGAACTTTACTATCAATAGTATGACTTAACTTTGGACTCTGCATACTACACAACCAAAAAAACAGTGCAATAATTTTATGAATATTATTAGTGTAGTCCATTTCTTTCTTTGTCCATTCCATGTCCCGTACCATAAACCTGGTAAAAAGCTGCAATGGCACTATTATCTAGGGGATAATCAGCAGCTATCTAATTAGAATTGGAACCTTCTCAATGAGAATGAGCACATGAAAGCCACTATAAACTCAGCCAAATGCATAGGCCCTGAGAGGACATAATGTGTAGAGAAAACTCTATCAATGTCATATCCCTGCAGAAATGAAATTTCTTATCATACACTAAATATAGAATCTTAATTTAAAGACAAGCATACTGCACACCACTCATCAAAGAAACTTCTCTTGTGAAAGATGTAGGCTACTGCAGATCCCAAAACTGGTCAGGCACAGAAAATATACATCTCAAAGATGTCCAATCCTAGGAGACACATCTAAATTTGTATGTCTACACCTACAACTCTTGGAACATTGTGGAATCAAGGGCAGAGAGAAAACAGGTGCATCCATCCATTCTCACCAGATACCAGAAAGCCACAAATAGCCAAGCTTAAAAGAATGGGAGCCTTCAGAGTCTGTATCTCTGGATAGGACTCCTATTCTAAACTTCACCCACCCATGGTTCAGGAAACATCATGGAGGATTGGGAAGAATGATTACAAGAACCAGGGCTGGTGCATGAACAACATAGGGAAGTAGTGTCTTATAGATGATTAGAAGTTTCATATGTGAACCTGTGGCAATGTTGGGATCATCCACAGGGACCATGGCAACTCAAATAAAGATGCCATAGTGGATCAAGATAAATGGGTAGTAGACTGGCCCTGGAATGAGAACTACAGGAGGCCAATTACTGCTGGATGAGGAAGAGTATGCCTTACCTAAGATTTCTAGATGTGCTGACTAGACACCATGTGGGTGCTGAGACTCAACCCAGGTCCTCTGTAAGAGCAGTATGTGTTACTATGGCCATCTTTATAATGTTAATTATGCCAATCAAGGAATATAGAGGGTTTTAAATTTTCTAGTGTTTTCCTCAATTTAATTTCCTGTGACTTAAAATTTTCCTTTGGACCCTCTTTACACTCCATGGTTAGTATTTTGAATGTAATATTATGGCTTTATTTCTTTCTCATCATGTTTATTTTAACTATATATAAAAGCAATTTAGGGGCTGGAGAGATGGCCTAGTGGTTAAGAGCACCCGACCGATCTTGCAGATCACCCAAATTCGATCCCCACCACCCACATGGCAGCTGAGAACCATCTTTAACTCCAGTTCCAGGGGAATCTGACAACTTCTTCTGGCCTCCATGGCATTGCATGACATGGGTCCACAAACCTACATGCAGACAGTACATTCATACACATACAAAAATAAATTAAAAAATTTAAAAAGCAATTTATTTTTCGTGTGTTTAGTTTTTATCATACAACATTACTGAAATTGTTTATCAGGCCCCAAAGTTTTCTGTTGGCATCTCACTGGTTTCTTATACAATCATGTTGTTTGCAAATAGATTGATTTCCTCCTATCCTATTGTTATTACCATTATAAATTTGTTTTATGGCTCTAGCTAAGACTTTGGGAACTATACTGAAAAAGAATAGAGGGTGGTCACCCTTGTTTTATTTCAGATTCTTGAGAAATTTTGGAAGTATTACCCCATTCAATATCATGTTACCTGTAATTCTGTTGAATATCTTATTTGTTATATTGAAACATGACTTTCTTCAGAATATTCACAATGAAGCAGTAGCTTGATTGTCTGCAGATTAGAAGAAGAAAGGACATAATTCCTGATTTTATCCATAATTGATAATACACTTGATCAGTAAATTTGATTTTGAGACATATTCTATGTAGCATAGACTGGTCTAGAACTTATAACTGACTTGGTATACCAGGGTGGCCAGAGATTTCCCTGCCTCTGTGCACCAATATTGAGGTTAACAATATGTACTCTTACATTAGGCCTTTGATCCTAAATTTATTCTAATCTGTCTATCCACTTAAATATATCCTATATATATCTATATAACTATATATAACTAACTATATATATCACTGAAGCAAATCATATATCTATATGTATCAATTGCTCTATCTAGCTAGCTATGACAATAGCATTTACTTCAACACTCTAAATGAATAATGAATACAAAAGTTTATTTGGTATAATGTTCTCTTCATTGTTTTAAATCTCTTTAATTGCTTCTCTTATTTTCTTTGCTTTCAGATCATGCAGATGTCTAATTGCAGTTCACTTGTTCACATATGTATCATTACACTTGTGTCATGTCTATTTTAGTAAATTTCATTCTGTGTTCCTGGTTTACTTAGTGAAAGTTAACCCAATAATACTATGCTTCAACTTGCCCACAGTAAACCATAAATGTTGAGAAGAATAGATGAGTTTTTATAATGTTGTGCTTTCAATTCCTGCTCCTATATCTTCTATGGAGCTTATATTTCATATAAATTTAGCAGCACCATGAAATATTGCACATTTGGCAATATGAAAGAGGGATTTAATTATTCAGATAATGAAGCTTTAAAACTATCTAATGCACATGCCTGTAACTTCTTATAAATTCTTGGAACATGATACTGTTCCTCATTTATCAAACAAATATTGTCATGTAATTTTGTACAAATATAGGAAATCTGATTTAAAACAATTGATTGTCACATTCTTAGAAATCAAGGACCATATATCACATTCAGTTGTATTTATCATTGAAATCCATAATAACTGTTCAGAAAATACTTGTTTAGTGATCATCTTATTTATCTTCTGAATTTTTACCTGTAAGGTTCTGTGCATTAAATTTATTTTAGAATGACTTATCAATGCATTTTTAACCCAAAATTTTAACAAATTCACTTTCTATAAAATGACTTGTACCATAACTATTAACCTGCCTATAGTACAAGGTGTGCTTTTCCATGGTTTAATTATCTACATGCCTGGTTGATATGTACATAATACTCTTCCTTGGAACATTTAAATTGAGACAATTATTTTCAGTTTACTTCTATAATACAGTGAAATTAATTGATAAATGTGGAAATGGACTGAAATTGGATATTCTATGTGACCACATAAGTATGAGGAGTAAAATAAAACACATAAATGTATGAATGCACAACAAGAAGAATTTGCTTCTCAGAATTAATATAGTAACTTCATTTTGTGACTTATCAGTTCCCGATTTTGGCTACTGGTCTCATCTTTGTTGCTTCCTTAATTTACCACGTGGATAAAGGAATGTAATTACCATAAATTTGCCAACCAATCTACTCTGTGCAAGGTGAAATGAAGATGGTAGTGAAGGACTCAATAAACTAATGGGGAAAAAAAACAGGAAAAAGTGTCACAAACAGAATGAATGAAATGGGAAAAAGAATATCATGACTTGATGAAAAAGTTGAAGAATTGTACCATGCAAACAACAAGTATGAAAAGAAAAAGTCACACAAATGCAATATGTAAGAAATATAAGAAATCATAAAAAGAATCACTTCATATATTGATGATTAGAACCTTGATTCCCTCAGGCAATTTGAAGTTAAGGTCCTATATCTGAGGACAAGCCATAATTGCACCTAGGAATGGTAGAAACTGTGCTGGAACTGACTTGGAAACATTTCTCTTTCATGAATAGCTCTCACAGTATCAGAGGATACTATACAAGTTGCCAAGAGGGAAAAAAAAAAAGAAAAAACAAAACAGTCAATTGTCCTATCTGGATGTAAAATGTAATAAACAATTACTCACCCAAGAAACCATCACTATTGCAGTTCTGTAACAATCAGCAGCTGTATAATTGGAATTAATTGATCTTCTGTTTGGCACAGTAAAAATAGGAAAACCAAACACCCAAAGAGAGAAAAGTAGTAGATCCTATATAAAACTACTTTTTCAACATTTCTGGACCAATGTAATTTCTTACTATATTCTAAATATGCAGCCTCATATTTAAGGACAAGTGTAACACTTACAACTAAAAAAAAAAGCTTCCATGGGGCTGGAGAGATGGCTCAGCAGTTAAGAGCACTGACTGGACCTGTGTTTGATCCCAGCACCCACATGGTGGTTAAGAACTGTCTTTGACTACAGTTCCAGGGGAATCTGAGGCCCTCTTCTGACCTCCACGGCATTGCATGACATGGGTGCATCAACCTACATACAGACAGTACATTCATACACATAAAAAATAATAAATAAATAATAAATACAAAATATTTTAAAAGCTTTGTTATGCAACAGAAGTAAACTATTCTGTGGGAAATCCAGTTTGAATTGCGGGCTGGATTTCCAACTAGCACCACATGGCCAAAAGTCTGGCTCCACCCCAAAGAGGAGCAAGCAGCATGGTCTAGGTACAAGATACTGGGTGGAGCGAGGTGTGCAGTGGCACGGAGTTCGGGAGCTTATCATTGGTCCTGGGAACTGACGTCATTTGGTTTATAAAAGCAAACTGACAAGGAGTAAATTTGAATTCATAGTAACATCATCATGGAATTCCTGGGCCATTTTTTTTTATTAATTATTGCGCTCATACAGGCTAAGATAGGCCTGCATTTCATTTGGATGGTCAGTGGGTTGGAAAAAGTTTCCCCTTGTGGACCACCAACCTGGGTACCTGGCGTTGTGAGTGAAATTCCTGTCCAGGCTCTGGGCAAGTGGAAAGTCACGGCCAAGATTGGAGCATGTGTCTTGTGGGTTCAGGCTAAGAACCTATGTTGGAGTTACCACTTAGGTTGAGCTATGGGAAATGGCCAGCTCCCCACAGTGTCTGCAAAGTGGGCACTGTGTCCCCATCTCCCTTAGCAGGGCTGCCTGATCCCTGTTTGGCATAAAAAGAAAAGCTTCCTACATATGGCACCACGAACACGCGGCAGGGGAACAAGTTTGGTAAGTTAGAATCTCTGCAAGATGGGAAATGACACCTTTAAGGAAGCTATGTTTCAGGAGGAATTGTTTTGTGATGTACAGTATGTGTTTGTTGACTGTGTGCTGTGGTTTGCTGTGGCTGTGGTGTTTCAAGTTGCGGCATGGAGAGAGTTTCACATCTCCAAATTAGTGAAGGCATGGACACAGAGGGAATTCTCATATTGACTCTGCTGGTGCACCTGTGGATAGAGCTGATGGGGACTTGGCTTGTGTGCTGGAGACCATTTCTCTGATAGGCTTTAAGAAGCCTGCATTCTCTTTTGGGTTTTCACCCACTCAACAGGACACAATTACGGAGCCCCTAGGTGCTGTTTTGGCTTCCCTCGATTGGAGGCATCCTTCCCAGGTGGTGGGTATTCAGAGAAACTGTGAGAGGAGCTCTTCCTCTCCTGTCCACTTGCCTTCTGGAGGTTTTGAAATGGGCTTGGAACCTGCCCTGCAGCCTAGGTTTTGGCCCCTAGGAGAAGCCCCGGCTTCTGACTTCTGGCCTCAGTTCAGGTGGCTAAGGTCACAGAGGCTGGAATGAACATGCCTTTGGAGCAAGCAAGCTCAAGACTTTTGCTGCAAGCCTTCTATAGAGGTACTCATTTGCACCCTTGAACAGGCTGGCTTGGGCTGTGGAAGCAACTCCCTACACAGGAATTGCTTCATCTTTCATTGTGTTTTGAAGGTGCAGCTTTGATTCCAATACTCAGGAGACAGATGGTGGACCTCTGTGAAGACTCAAACCCAAAGTTAATTGTGGAAATGACCTTTTCTCACTGTGCATGAGACAATAATGTAACTTTATTCCCACAGATTGATCTCAAGACCTTTTTTTTTCCCTTTGTACATATGTTTGTGTACGCTTGTATGTATGAGTGCACACACAAACATGTGTGCATGGATGTATGAGTATTTTGTTTTAAACACTATACCTTTCTAAACTCCTGTGTTTTAAAAGGGCAAGTATAAATCACTTTAGAGATTCAACCTATACAAAATTTAGTTTATACTTTTGGTGTTAACAATCTTTAATTGGATTCATGTAAATGTTAATATGCATCTGCACAATTCTAAAAAGCCTCTGAGCTGGAACTGGCCCCTCCAATTCTGAGGCAGCTCTATTAATTAGTTAAACTTCTATGGTCATTTATGTAATTTACTTGTCTTGGTTAAAAAAATTACTAATTGTACAAGTGCTGTTACAGTTAGCTACTTTCTGGGTGTATGGTACCACTATCAACTACACTCCTTCAATGCCTGAGACAACGACTAGCATTCGTTTTAAGAAATAATCTTATTTTATTTAAGATATAATTAAAGTATTGTTGAATGTGTATTGTAAAACATTTACCAACTAAGTAAAGCATCTTTAAAATAGGGTTTTGTGCCAGGCCTGGAAAAACCACCTCCGAGGACTTAAAGGAAAATGACTGTTATAAACCCACTTCATAAGATTTATAGTGATGTTTGAAATAAGTATTATACATTTATATAGAGGTATTTCAGTAGAGATTTATACAGAAATACAAACAAATAAACATAAGTTAATGTACTTGATTACTCTGAAGTCACAGTCTAGTGAAAGAATTTTAAGGAAAATTTAATTGATGTGCTGAAATTTGCTGAAACTTTGTCTACATATTATACGGTATTTTAGGACTTAGTAAAAGTAAAAATTTCTATATTAAACAACATAATAAAAATGGTAATATATTTAAGCTAATTGGAAATATAACTTGTTGTCCACATTTGTTTTATTTAATAATTTGTATAACAATAAGTTTGGGGTTAATGCATACAAATATTTTCTACAAATTTTGTGTTGTACAGTATCACAGCTAGGGTAAAATTAATGAAAATTTACATGTTGATTCCTGCCTATAGGTATGTGCATGTTCACACAGATCAAAACATCACCAACTTAATGGATGAGAATGAAAAGATACAGCTTTGCATTGTGCAGGTTGTATCAAGAAATACCAGTGGAGAATCTGGCCCATCTGAACATTAAGGGAGGAAAGCCTCAGACTGACTCCCTGAGCTACAGGCATCAAACATTCTGTGGATCCCATTTGTAACAATGGTTTTAATGTGTCCTAATGAAGTTACCTTCCAGGTGCCACAAAGTTTAAATATGAGAGACTTTTTTACCTCCTTTTCATAGAAAAAAAATCCATAATGGTAAATAAGTCATTCCTCAACTGTAAATTAGAGCCAATTGTTATAGTGGCAATTTCTTATGAAAAAGGTATAACTGTTTTCTTTAATTGAGTGATAGATATAAGAAATGTGAAAAGATTTTTAGCATACAAGGGCAAATAGTAAAGTCTTTATACGCTGTGTAATTAAGCAAAATATATTAATACAGGAGAGCTCTGACATCAGCAGTGGATTATTCTGCCAAAGAGATGTTGGCTAGGGGATCCAAGCCCCTAAAAGGTAAATGCTTTTTGCCTTTAACTGGGATCCCTGCAGGAAGAGAGGCAATAAGGCCTTGTTGTCAAAGACCTGGTGTAAACATGGAAAAATGTTTTGAGACCACACTTGCTAATGTACAGCTGGCCTCTGAAATGCCAGGGAGCATTACCAAAGGCCACTAAATCAATAAAGTAAATATTGGGATCCTTGAGTTAAGCAAGACTCCTCCATCAGAGCTACACCTCACCTGCCTGGAAATACTGTGCAGCAGTGGCAGCCATATGTCTGTATATCCCAAATCCAATTGGCTATTAGCTCTCCCTTTGGAGGAATAATTCATGGCTGATGCCACAAGCTTACATCCTCTAGTGGCTAGGAAATGTTATAAGCCACAGTAAGACCTTGTCATCTTTTACAGAAAAGCTGTAGTTCATGGATTAGCATACCATCTAAATATCTGTGTCTATGCCAATGTAACCTAGCATAATAATTAGTACTGTTTAAATGCCTGTATCTCTAATTGCTTGTCCTTCGTTAGTAGGATTAAAAAGATATTCCTGGATAAACTGCCAACCCATGAAAGGAAACAGCCTGAACTTATCAGAGTCCAGAATGATATCTCCAGAGAAAGGCTGTTTTACCTCTTGCCCACTTAGGCCCCTTTTCTAAAGCCTAGGAAACATTGTGCGGAAGATCGGGCATGGTAGAATGTAAGGGCTCCAAATGGGGTGGATTGTGGAACTACAGTAATATAGACTGGACTCTTATTTGATCAACATGATTGTACACACAAGCCCCTCCATCTGGACAATGGGGATCTTGGACTGTATAAGTTTGGAACATAGCTGCTTGCAAATTGGTTTTACATGACGGATGCTTGTATTCATTATTTATGACCTACTTTGTGGTTTTTGAGCACAAATTAGTTTTAGTGTAAAAGATAAAAATCTTAGGTCTGGCCTGCTTCCACCCAGCACTCAAGATAGGTTTGAGCAATCATGTACTTAAAAACAGATTCCCTTATAGATGCCAACCTCTCCCATGGGTTTGTCTGCCTCTCAAAAATTAAAAACAGAGGGAAATGTGGGAAATCCAGCTTGAATTGCGGACTGGATTTCCAAATAGTACCACATGATCAAGAGTCTGGCTCTGTCCCAAGGAGGAGCAAGCAGCATGGCCTAGGAACATGATACTGGGTGGAGAAGGAGAAGGTGTGCAGTGGCACAGAGTTGGGGGCTTATGATTGGTCCTGGGAACTGACATCATTTGGTTTATAAAAGCAAAATGTGACAAGGAGTAAAGTTGAATTCATAGTAACATGATCATGGAATTCCCGGGCCATTATTTTTTTTATTAATTATTGCATTCATACAGGCTAAGTTAGGCCTGCATTTCATTGAGGTGGCCAGTGGGTTGGAAAAAGGTTCCCCTTGTGGACCACCAATCTGGGTAGCTGGTTTTGTGAGTGAAATTCCTGTCCAGGCTCTGGGCAGGTGGAAAGTCATGGCCAAGAATGGAACATGTGTCTTGTGGGTCCAGGCTAAGAACCTAAGTTGGAGTTACCACTTAGGGTGGGCAATGGGATGTAGCTGGCTGGTCTCTGCGCTGAGGGGCCAGCTCCCCTCATTGTCCACAAAGTGGGCACTCTGTCCCCATCCCCCTTAGCAGGGCTGCCTGGTCCCTGTTTGGCATAAAAAAAGCTTCCTACACTATTTATGTTCTACAACTGGTCAAAAAGGAGAATAAATATTTATGACAAGCTGATTAATCTTCGATGTAAACTCTGCATATAACATGAATGCAACTGTAGAATATATAGACTTTCTTCTGAATGGATTGGCTTTGTTCATCAGACATCAAGAACTTCTCAGAGATGGTTCTCTGGAAGGAGAGGTGGAACAAGGGGAACAGTGACTTCTCCCATACAGTCAGCTAACATAGGAGGAGGGGGTACAGGCACATCTCCTGGTGCCCAACAACCAGGGATCCCGCAATTAGCACGTAACTCCTTGCCCATGAGAGGTAAGACAGAGCCCTTCACTTGCCTATCCTCCTTTGCTCTGACTTCCTGCTACCAGCTCCCAACAGACAAAACAAGGCTTGGGCACCCACCCAGAAGCCCATGCTTGAATTACAGCTCAGGCTCTGCTCATCTCTGTATCATCTCTGGGTGTTCCTAATCTGGCTCTTAATAGGTGAGACAGGGCCCCACCTAGCCACTCTGAGACCAGAACCCCCCATATGAGCAACTCACCACACAGCAGGTGAGACAGAAACCCAGAGGCCAATACAACAAGGCTCCAGTGATATACCAGAACCCTAAACCACTGGCCCACAATGTTCTCTGAGCCCTGGGTAGGTGAATGTGAATATAGGCAACTTGACCATGGAACCACACTCTGTAGACTTCTAATCTTCACTATTTGGCCATCCTGGGCCTTTTGGTTTTTGGGTCTCCTGTTGCATTGAGGAGGTTCTTTAATGAGAGTTAAGAGATAATTAATAACTTATTGGGTACTTGTTCTATGATGCTTGGTTCTTGTGTGTAGAGGTTGTATTATATATGTGAAACCTAGATATAAGACATTTACAGACTATGTGTGCATCCAGTTTCAAGACTCTGTACTATACTCATCTATAGCAAAATAGGTTTCTTTTCTGAGTGGTGCCTGGGATATTTTTCTGTAAATATAAAGATACTTAATTTGTAGTTAGTAAAGTGTTACATTAGTCTAGCGATGTGCTTACCTTGCAGAATTGTCTAAGATGTATGAACTCTTCAGATTTTTGCATCTAGCTTTGCTAAATAAACCACACATTAATTTCCTTCCACTGACTGAGCATTAGGTCCAACTGGTTAGCCACTGAATTCCACCAAGATAGAAGTGCCTTGAAGTTATTGCAATGAAGATATATGCTCTGCTGGTCATTGACATGCATATTTGGTTTTGAGGCTGATGTTGGACCATCTATTCATGATATCCCTTAGTGGCCTGCATAGTGTTCTCCACAGCTATGGGACCTAGCTTTCAGGTGTGAAGGTTTCCAAGTCAGATCCATCTCCATTGCTCAAGATCCAGTCTGTGAAATAGGTCTTGTTTTACCCTCAGGTTCTGGGAGGCCATGAAGTGTTGTGGCAATAGCGTGCACAATTTTGGAAGTCTTCTTAATGAATATAGATGCAAAAATTCTAACAAATACTTGCAAACCACATACAGGCACACATGAAAAGGGTCATCCCCCACGATCAAGTCAGATTTATCCCAGAGATGCAGGGATGGCTCAATATACATAAATCAAAAAATGTCATAAATCATATAAATGTACTCAAAAACAAAAACCACATGGACATCTCAATTAATGAAGACAAAGCCTATGACAAAATTCAACATGCCTCTATATTTAAAGTCCTTGAGGGAATTGAACTGGAGGGAAGGTACCTAAACATAATTAAAACTATATACAACAAACCCACAGCCAACATAATTTTAAATGGAGAACAAATTATAAGCATTCCCATTTAAGTCAGAAATCCTGGAAGGCTGTCCTCTATTTCCACCCCTTTCCAATAGAGTGTTTGAAATGCTTGTTAGAGCAATAAGACAAGAGAAGGAAACTAAAGGAGTGCTAATTGGAAAAGAAAAGGTCAAACTATTACTTTTTGCAGATGATATATTACAATTAAGGGATATAAAAAAATCCTCCAGCAATCTCTTAGAAATGATTAACAATTTCATCAAGGTGGAATATTATAAAATTAATCTATAAAAATAAGTAGACTCTCTATATGCTGATAACAATCAATTATAGAAGGAGTTCATGGAAAACTTCCCATTCACAGTAGCCTCAAAAAAAGGAAATATCTTGGATCAAACCTGATCAATGACATTAACTTTCTCTACAATGAAAAATGTAAATATTTGAAGAAGGAGATTGAAGAAGACACCAAAAGATGTAAGGATGCATTTTCCATGGTCATCAATTGGAAGAATTAATATATTAAAGTGACAACCCAACCTAAAATAATATATACATTCTATGCAATCACAATCAAAATCCCCATGATATTCTTCACAGAATTAGGAAAAAGATCCTAAAATTCATATGGAAACATAAAATATCCCTGATTGCCAAAGCAACCCTGAGCACAAAGAACAATGTGGGGGATTACTATATCAGATTTTAAACTATATTACATAACTGTAGTCAGAAAATCATCATGGTAATGACACAAAAATAGAACTGTAGATCAGTGGAATAAAACTGAAGACCCAAAATTCAGTACATGCAATTTCAGCCACTTGATATATAACAAAGGGTCTGAGAACACTAAATGGAGGAAAGGGCTTTTCTTCAGCAAATGCTGTAGGCAAAACCAAATCACCACTTGTAGAAGAATAAAAGGACGCCTTTAATCTTAGCACTCCAGAGGCAGAGGTAGGTGGATCTTTGTGAGTTCAAGGCCAGCCTGGTCTACAGAGCGAGTTCTAGGACAGCTGGGACTACGGGAGTCCCTGTCTCAAAAAGAACATCAACAAAAAAGAAACTTTATTTTCAAAGGTCATAAATTGGGTATCTATGTGACATATGTTGGCATATTTTGGAGCAATATAAATGGGAGGGAACAACAACGACAAAAAGACTGGATCAAAGAACTGACTGAAACAGTTAACCTCTGCCCAAACAATAAACCTCTGCAGGGAAAACTTTAAAAAGACTGAAAAAGATGCAAGACATCTATATGGCCAAATGCATGAACTTGGGTGGGCTGAGGGGCATGGAAAAGGAAGTGTGTCTAAATTGGACTGATAAATGATGTATGAACCACACAAACCACCAATAAAATATTTTATTAAAAAAAGAAACAAAAAAGTAAATCCCTATTTTTCACCTTGCACAAAAGTCAACTCTAAATGTATCAAAGACCTTGATGTAAAACCTAAAGCTCTGAAAATGTTAGAAGAAAACAGTGGCAATAACCTTCACGTTACAGGTATAGGAAAATACATTTTAAATCAAACAATAGTTGTGCAGGAAATAAGGTCAGCGATTAATGAGTGGGACCTCATTAAATTAAATATCTCCTGTACAGCAAAAGAAACAAAGAAGTGAAGAGAAAATACATAGCATAGCAGGAAATCTTCACTACTGACACATCTGATAGAGGTTTAACATTCAGAAAATATAAATTGCTTTACAAAACTCCAAGAAACAAATGACCCAATTAAAGAAAGATAGAATGAGGAACTTTGGAGGAAAATGGATGGAACTATAAGATATTATGCTAAGTGAAGTAACACTGTCCCAGAAAAGGAAACAATGAATGGTATCCCTCATTTGTGGATGCTAGCACCCAGCACTGAGTTGTAAGGCAAATTGAACAATATCAGTGTTATATACCCCTTTCCTGGAAAGCAACTGTTCTCTTAAAATGTAAATCCTTTAGCAGGTTCTAGAATTAACCCACCACTTATTTTTGGAGTTTGTAAACTTGATATATGGCTGGAGGATATGTAGGCATATTTTATAGTAATATAAATTTAAAAAGAAAAATGTGAATCCCTGAAACATGTTTTGGAAATGACAGTTGTTAAAAGATGATATAAGTTCAGTATTGCGTGATACTATTATATATATATATATATATATATATATATGCATATGTTGAAGCAAAAAGATTGGAGGGAACTACAACATCTCACAGGAACTGGAACACGGAACAGACTGAAACAATAAAGTTCCCCCAAGAAAAATAGCCCTCTGCTTTGAAAGACTTTGAAATGAATCAGAAAAAGATACAGGGCTGGAATGGCAGGGTGCATGAACTCAGGTAAGGTGGGGCACATGGAAGGGGAGATGAGCCTAGATTGGAATGAGAAATGATGCATGAAATGCACAAAACTACAATAAAAATGTTAAAAAAATATAAAAATAAATAAATGATCTGAACAGAGAGTTCTCAAGCAAAGAAGCAAAGATGGCTAAGAAACATTCTTTTTTTATTATTTTTTTTTAATTTATTTCTGTATGTGTATGAATGCACTGTCCGCATGTAGGTCTGTGCACCCGTGTCGTGCAATGCCGCGGAGGTCAGAAGACGGTGTTGGATTCCCCTGGAACTGGAGTTCTCCTGGAATTGGAGTTCAGACGGTTCTCAGCCACCATGTGGGTGCTGGGGATCGAACCCGGGTCCTCTATAAGAGCGGTCAGCGCTCTCAACCACTAGGCCATCTCTCCAGCCCATTCTAAACATGCTCAACATAATTTGTAATTCAACACACGAAAATTAAAACCAATTTAAGATTTCATCTTATGCCAGTAAGACGGATCATGATCAAATAAATAAATGATATCAAATGCTTTACAGTTTGTAGGGAAAGGTAACATTCATGCACTGCTGGTAGGATTGACAACTCATGCAGCCCCTATGGAAAACATTGCGGAGAACACTTTTTTTAACATATTTTTCTTGAAGTTTTGTGCAATTCATACATTTCTCAGTCAAATTTAGAATCATTCCTCTTTCCATGCCCCCACCACCCCACCTGAGTTGATGCTTTTATGCCAAACATGCCTTGCATCTTTTTTTCAGTCTTTAATTTTTTTTTCTATGCAGAGATTTATTGTTTTGGGCTGAAGTTTACTCTTTCAGTCATTTCTTTGATCCAGTCCTTTGTTGTTCCTTCCAATTTGCATTGCTGCAAAATATGCATATATGTTCTTTACACATATACCAAATTATGATGTCTAAAAGTAAACTCTATGTTAATCCAAAACATGTTTAGGAATTCATATTTTTCCCTTTGATTTTATATTGCTCTGAAGTATGCATCTATACCCACCCACATATTCCACAATTACAAAGTCTGAAAATAAGTGGTAGGTTAATTCTAGATCTCATTAAGTTATTCATATTATAATGGCACAGTTGTGGAAAGCATTGCGGAGAACTATTTTTTTTAATTTATTTATTATTTTTTATGTGTATGAGTGTACTGTCTGCATGTAGGTTTGTGCACCCATGTCGTGCAATGCCACGGAGTTCAGAAGTGGGCGTCAGATTCCCCTGGAACTGGAGTTAAAGACGGTTCTTAGCCAGCATGTGGGTGCTGAGAATCGAACCCGGGTCCTCTGCAAGAGCAGTCAGTGCTCATAACCACTTAGTCATCTCAAGAGAATTCTTAAAAGACTAAAAATGAACCTGCAATATGACCAAGTCATACCACTCTTGAGAAATGGATCCTTGGAACTGAATCCTTTTGTAAATCACCATGTGTACCCATGTTTATTGCTGGTCTTTTTATAATAGCAAAGAGCTGGAAGCAACCTAAGTGTCCCTCACCTGATGAATGGATAACAAAAATATGGTATTTACACAATGGAGTTCTATGTAGCAGTAAAGAAAGACAACATCATGATAATTGTAGGTAAATGGATGGAACTAGAATCTGTTATGCTAAGTGAATTAACACAGTCCAAGAAAAACAAACGACATATCATGCCCTTCATTTGTGGTTTCTAGCCCCAAATCCATATATATAACTATATACCCTGATGTAACTGCAGGAACCAAGTAAAGTAAAGGAACCAGTAAGATAAAAGAAGGAGGGAACCTGAGACAGTAGGCAAGTAGGCGAACGGTATTACTAAGGGAGGAATGGATAAAATCAGGACATCTAAATGGGAAGGAAGTAGAAGGGTTAGAAATGAAAAGGGGAGATAAAAGCTATGGGAGGAATCCAAGAGAAGTTGGAGCATAGGAGACTGGCACTATCAAAGGATAAATGGGGTACTTTAAATGGAGAAGGCACAAACAAGGCATGGAGGGAATGTTAGGTAAAAGGAGAGAGGAGGCATAAATAATGCCTTGCTAGGGGGAAAAAAAGAGGAAAACCTGAGAAAATTTTGTTATACTAACAATCTATTGACAAAATACACATCCACTATCTCTACATGAGTCCATATGAAGAGATAGATGAATGCTACATATCAATAACCAGTAACCAGCACCAGACAGGAGAAACCTTCCTTTGAGTTGTTAGTCTTTTAATTTTTTTTATCTTTGATCCATTTATTTAAGCATTTTTTCTGAAATAATTTTAGATTACAAAAATCTTTCTGAAGGAAAAGTTCTAATTATGTAAAAATCATAAAGTCTTGAGGAAATGACAGATTTGCTGATTCTTCTATTCATTTGGGATAGATGTGAACTTGAATATTAAGTGAAGTTATCCCATACCCTAAAGGCAAAGCCAAGACCAATATGTCTTTCAAAACTTGCCTTTTTCTTATTTATAATTTGTTGCAACACAATCTAAATATTTAGTGAATAATCTGTAATTAAAAGTAATTTATTTAAAGAGATGAAAATAGTGAGAATCTGTTTCATTGGAAAATAATAATTATTTATAATCTCTCTAAGCTCTTGTAATTCTTTTATATTTGATGAAGCACCTTGCAGAATTGTTTTCATTATTTTGAGCACAATATGAGTCATATTACAGTCTTCCATAGGAAAAAAAATAAACTCTAAGAATTTACAAGGACAAAAATCTACCCAAAGGACAAAGAAAAACAGTCTGATGAATCTGAGTGAGGAAATAATGTGTTTTCTTATATTACAAATAAGAATATGTATATATTTTAAATTAATTTCCTAGTTTTAATTTATTTTTTTCACATAAATTTATTTTTATTTTTTTATCAAATCTATAAGAATATATTTTAAAGAAACATTAAAGAGCACAATATCAATTTGATACTTGTTTTATTGTAATCTTTACTTCATCGTGAAATTTATGCAAGTTAATTGAGAAGTGTCTTCGTATGAAGCATATAATGGACACAATCTCTTTATTTTCCTGTCTCAGTTCCTTGGGATCATAGCTGTGTAATACCACATTAAAATATGAAGAAATTATTAATAACTAATGCCTCTTAGGTATGCTTTTGGAAGCATATGTTCAGGAGATGATCTATTATATTGGTATTGGTATGGATCATGGTAACACTTCCCCATTTATGAGTTGTGGCCTGCTTGAATAAAATTGTGATTGAGGATAGTTTTATTAAGTGTCTGTTTATATGTTTGTGGGGTTACATTTGTATTTGTGTTTGTGTGTGTGTGTGTGTGTGTGTGTGTGTGTGTGTTTGTGGAAGTGAGAGGTTAATTTGTTTATTGGTTCTTCAGGTACGATTCATTTTTTACTTTGGTGGACAGGGTTGCTCTTTGGGCTGGACCTTGCCAGTGAACTCAGGAAATCAATCTCACTTCCTCACGCTAAGCATTTTACTGATGAAGATAACTTCCTAAGCCTTATTAAAGAAAATTAAAAAAAAATATGTTCAAGGATATCAATAAAAATTGATATAATTAATGAATGATGGGTAGAAGATTATTTCCTTTTAATTAATTTATTTATTTTTTAGTTTTTTATTTATTTTTGTATGTGTATGAATGTACTTTCTGCATGTAGATTTGTGCACCCGTGTCGTGCAATGCCACGGAGGTCAGAAGAGGGAATAGGATTCCCCTGGAACTGGAGTTCTCCTGGAATTGGAGTTACAGATGGATTTCAGCAGCCATGTGGGTGCTGGGAATCGAACCCGGGTCCTCTGCAAGAGCAGTTGGTGCTCTTAACCACTAGGCTATCTCTCCAGCCCATATTTCCTTTTAATTTATTACGTATACAGATATCCAGGCATTTTCCTGACTTGGTGCGTCTTTTCCAGTTCATATCAGCATGAATCATTCTTGATGGAGAAAATACATTGGTAACTAACAGGGATCTTCAATAGTCAGAGCCTCAGAGGTTTAAGTTGGGCACTGACACTCAAAAACTTAACTTTAAAAACAGAAATCAAATGTCTTAAATATATTAATTCATAAAAGTCATTTTTCATTCATAATATTTTATTTAGTTTTTATGAAATTCATGTAATATTTTAAGACTTTTATTATTTTTTACCATTTTACACATGAAAAAAGAAGCCTGCAATACAATAGTAGATAAGCTGGCCTTTATCATATAATACATCTTAATCAAATTTAGGCCACCTCCCACCTCTCCAAAATCTCTAACCTCCAAACAGAGTTCAGGTATTCTGTCTTATATTTTAAGTCATATCTGGCAACCATATTTATCTAGGTTCCTCGCTGAAATTTCATCCAATGAAATTATGGAATTTATAGGTAAATGGATAAAACTAGACTGTTATAATAAGTGAAAAAAACACAGACAAAGCAAAAAGTGAGGTATATTCACTCTAACTTATTGATCATAGCACCAATCATTTATATGTGACTATGCACCAGCAAGAGCCAGGAAAATGGAAAGGAACCACCAAGAAAAAGAAAGAGTCAAAAAGAGGGGGATAGAGGAAACCAATACTGCCAAAGAAGAAATGGGGAAAATCAGGGTACTCAATTGGGAGGGCAGAAAGGAAAAACACACAAGGAACTCTGAGGTTAAAGGGAAGAAGGAATTAAAAAACATCATTTTTATCAGGAGCTGGAGAGATGTCTCAGTACTTAAGAACAGTAAAGATCTCTACAACAAAAATTTTAAACCCCTGAAGAAGGACATTGAAGACAACATCAGACGATGGAAAAACTTCCAATGCTCATGGATTAGGAAAATTAATATAGTACAAATGTCCATTCTACCAAAACTGTACAGATTTAATGTAATCCTAATTAAATTCCCCAAGAGTTTCTTCACAGGCTTGGAAAAAAAAGTCCTTAATTTCATTTGGAAAAACAAAAGACCCTGAATAGCCAAAGCAACCCTGAGTGAAAAGAGCAATACGTGGGTAGGGTGGGATCTCTATACCAGACTTCAAACTATACTACAGGGCTATCGTCATAAAAACAGCTTGGTACTGGCACAAAAACAGACCTGTTGACCAATGGAAAAAAATCTAAAGATCCAAAGTTCAGTAAGTACAATTTCAGCCACTTCGTATTTGACAAGGCGGCCAAGAAGACACAATGGAGGAAAGACAGAATCTTCAGCAAGTGGTGTAGGCATAACTAGATCACCAATTTTAGAAGAATGAAATTAAACCCCTACTTCTCACCCTGTACTAAAGTCAACTACAGATGGATTAAAGACCTCAGCATGAAGCCCCAAACTCTGAAGGCAATAAAATAAAAAGTTGGCAGCAGACTACACAACATAGGTGTAGGAAAAGACTTCCTAAATCAGACAGCAGCTGTGCAAGAATTAAGGTTGACAATTGACAAATGGGACCTCATTAAACTCAAAAGCTTCTGTACATCAAAAGAAACAATCAAGGGAGTGAAGAGAAAACCCACAGAATGGGAGGAAACCTTCACCGTAGATACATCTGACAAAGCATTGATTTCCAGAATATATAAACTACTCAAAAACAAAGAAGAATGAAAACAAATGATCCACTCAAAAGATGGAGCAAAGAGCTGAACAGAGCTTTGACAAGTGAGGAATTAGTGATGGCTGAGAAACATCTTAAGGAGTGTTCAACATCACTAATCATTAAGGAAATGCAAATCAAAAGCATTTTAAGATATCATCTTACTCCAATAAGAATGGCTAGGATCAAGAAAACAAATGATACCAAATGCTGGAGAGGTTGTGGGGAAAGGGAAACACTCATCCACTGCTGGTGGGAATATAAACTGGTACAGCCACTATGGAAAGGAGTGTGGAGAACCCTTGGAACAATCGGAATGAACTTGCCACCTGACCCAGCCATACCACTCCTGGGTATGTACCCACAAGACTCATCTTACCACAGAGATACAAGCACACCCATGTTTATTACAGCTCTCTTCATAATAGAAAGGAGCTGGAACCAACCCAAGTCCCCCTCAACTGACGAGTGAATAGAGAAAATATGGTACATCTACACAATGGAGATCTATGCAGCAGTAAAGAAAGATGACATCATGAACTTTGCAGATAAATGATTGAAGCTAGAGGATATCATGCTGAGTGAAGTAACACAGTCCCAGGAAAACAAAGGACAAATGGTATCCCTCATCTGTGGATGCTAGCACCAATTACCTACTGTATGGCAAACTATGCAATGTCAATGTGATCTGAAAACAACTGTGCTATTATATTGCTGAATCCTTTAAAAAATAAACAAAGAAAAATTTAAATAATTAATTAATTAATTAAAGAATAGCAGTTTCTCTTCTTGCAGACAACCCAGGTTTCAGTACTAGAACAGCAAACCCTTACTCCAGTTTCAAGGGATCTCATGACCTCTACTAACTTCCAAGGTCATTGTATGACATGATTACACGTACATATGTACAGAGAGAACATTTATGTACATTAAATAAATGTACATACATAAAACATAAAAGTATTATTTCTCTGATTCTATATATTTTTGGACATATTTCTAAGAAAAAAACTAATAAGCCAAAACAATAAAAGAAAACAAAAGAAAATCATCAGGTTGTAAGGATTAACAAAAGTAATGCTGAAAATATTTTTTAATATTAATATTATAAAGCCTTTTAAAAAATGAAATATGTATAGACACAGATGTAACCTACCACAACAATTAGTACTGTTTAAATACCTATATATCTAATTGCATGTGCTTCATTAGTAGGATCAAAAGGCTATATATTATACTGTTTAAATACCTAAATATCTAATTGCATGTGCTTCATTAGTAGGATCGAAAGGTTATGCCTGGACAAGCTGGCAGCCCATGAAAAAAACAGCCAGAATTGACTAGAGACCAAGACAACAGCTCCAGAGAAAGTAGACTGTTTTTCTTCTCATCCACCTGTGCCCCTTTTCTAAGCCTAGGGAACAATCTGCGGAAGAGGGGGCGCGGTATAATGTAAGGGCTGCGATTGGGGTGAATGGTGAAACTACAACAATATAGACTGGACACTCATTTGATCAACTTGATTGAACATACAAGCCCCCCCTGCTGGATGGTGGGACCCATGAGCTGTGTGGGTTTGGGCACAACTGCTTGCAAATTGGCTTTACAAGAAGGATGCTTGTACTCACAAATTATCACTTATTAAAAAAAAAAAAAAAAAAAAAAAAAAAACAAAAAAACAGAGAAAGATGCAGAAAAGTTACGGCAGAATGCATGATCTGGGATGGGTAGGGGTGGGGTGGGGGGAAGGGAAGGAGATATATGCCTGAACTGAATTGGAAAATGATGTATGAAATACACAAAGCATCAATTAAAAAGAAAAGAAATATGTAAATACCAAAAGCAAATGATTGATAAGCGAGTATGAATGAAGGGATCAGCAAATGTTATATGTACTGTAGTCAGTTTAGGGACAAAAGAAATGTAGTATGAAAGTAATAGGTATAAGTGTGCTAGGATAAAGAAGTAATGACTAATGTCGTTGCCATACATGTTTGCGTTCTAAAATTAGAATAAATAAGAACCAAAAATGGAGATATATGTGCATTTATAGATGTATGTTTATTGACAATAATAAAGAAAATAAATCAATAATAAGTGGGAGAGTGTATGGGGGGATTTGCAGAGGTGACTGGGAGGATTGGAAATGATGCACATATTATACTGATATATGAAAACCCTAAAAATAAATTATAAAAACAAAATAAAATGTCATATGGAACACTGGAATTAGAAACATCTTATGAGATAATGGAAATGTCAATATTAACTCACAAATCATCAAGTATGATCTTCAACCCTTTAAAATAGTCAAAAGTTAATGACATTGAAGGGTCAAGGTACTCTAACTTTTTAAGCTTCACTTCATCAATGTCTTCTGCTTCATCAAGCCTGAATTCTCAATCATATTAAGATACTGCACATGGCGGTTATCCTTTACAACTTGAAAATTAAAAATCCTGGCCAGTGAGTAAATGAAATTTATGCTATCCTGAATCAAATTTTTGATCAGTTATCAAAGTTCAATGAAAAGCAGCAATATCTACATTCAAAATAAAATATAAAAATAATGCTGTGAATGATTTACCTATATTTACTAATCATTTGTTCTTTTTCTAAACTTGTTTATTTTATTTTATTTATTTTTGTATGTGTATGAATGTACTGTCTGCATGTAGGTCTGTGCACCTGTGTCGTGCAATGCTGCAGATGTCAGAAGATGTCAGAAGAAGGTCTTGGATTCCCCTGGACCTGGCGTTCTCCTGAAATTGGAGTTACAGACGGTTCTTAGCCGCCATGTGGGTGCTGGGGATTGAACCTGGGTCCTCTGCAAGAGCAGTCGGTGCTCTTAACCACTAGGCTATCTCTCCAGGCCCTAATCATTCATTCTTATGTACAATTTATTCTTCTAGAACTACTCAAAAGTTTCTTTCTCCTAAATAGTATATTATTTATTTCAAATACTTCTCCACAAAATTCATTTTTACCCTGTCTGAAAAATATTATGAAGAACATCAACTAATATAAATATAATTTTGTGATAATGTTATTATGACATTATTTGTATTTCTCCAAAGCTATGTTGAAAATTAATCCCCACTGCAGTAGTCTAAGAAATGGGTAATTTTCTGATAAATACTGAAGAACTAGCCCATATAAAGATTTTTAATGTCTTCATAAAAGAGGTCCAAGAATGTGTTTGTCTCTCCTACTATATGAACTGTAATGGAAAATGTACGTTTTTTGAAACTGACAGAAATTATTTCTTTCTTTTTCTTTCTTACTTTTTTTTTTTTTTTGGTCTTTTTGAGACAGGGTCTCCCTGTACCCCAGCTGTCCTGGAACTTACTCTGTGGACTAGGCTGGCCTTGAACTCACAAAAATCCACCTGCCTCTGCCTCCCAAGTGCTAAGATTAAAGGCATGCACCACCATACCCGGCTAAAACTGACAGAAATCCTTTAACAGCCTTTGAATCAACTGTAATATTGAAATTGGCCTCTGTATGTCTGGAGCTATGAGAAAATTATTATATTCATAAATCATTAGGCAAATAAATGTTTTATTGAGTCCCAGGTAGACTAATTTGTGATCAAAAGCCTTTTTGAGGAAATATTTTTATTGTTTGTTGTTAAAGATCACACAAAGTGGTTTGATTTTTCTCACACATCCTCCCCCATCCACTTTCAGGTCCACCACCACATTCCAATCCCCACCTGTTGGTAGCCTGCATGAGTGTGCTGTGTCGCTCGCGACCACACCTTAAAAATGGCGCCGACTTCCTGAGTCACTACAAGCCATTTCCTGCCGTTGCCTTTGCATTGGAGAAACTGTGCATGACTACTAGTCCCTAAGCTCCCGCCTTTAACATGCAAATGAGGCATCGGGACAGTGCACCTATCCAGAGCATACATGAACCCTCTGGACTACTATATAAGCAGTGCTTCTGCCCCATTTCGGGGTCCTTCTCACAAAAGAGCTGTGTGCACAATAAATACTGCTGCAGAAGAATCCTGTTGTCCA
>VZQC01000216.1:2205699-2226163 GCA_009823505.1 Rhizomys pruinosus | reverse complement strand
CCTTAGCACTGGGAGGCAGAGGCAGGCGGATTCTATTTGTAAAGCTCAAAGGCCAGCCTGGTCTACAGAGTGAGTTCCAGGACAGTTGGGGCACAGGATGATCCTGTCTTGGAAAAAAAAAAAAGCTGTAAAAAGAGAAAAGACAGGGTATAGCAAGGTGTTTGAATGCGGACTTCTGGTAGTAAACCAAAGGATAAACCTAGTCCAAAAACAAATAGATGTATTGTGGCAGCTGGCCCAACTTGGTTGCGAGTGGAAATACCTTGGCCTGTGTGTAACCAGCAACCAATATCATAATTTCACAAAAGCATTTCAAATTTGTCATAAACCATTGCCTTAATCTTTTAGGAAACTGGACTGGAGAATTTGACAACATGATAAACCAACTCCGCATGGCTATTGTCACCGCAAACTCGACTAGAGTGGACACCTCCCTTGCTAAAGGACTGTCTCCGGGGAATCGCGCCACCACCTCACACTTTTAAAGAATGGTGGGCTAGCGTGTTTGGCCTATTTTTATGTGGAGGGATTATAATTGTGCTCTGGATTATGTGTAGGTTCCGTGCCCAGCATCAGCGCGGTAAAGTAGTCATTGCGCAGGCTTTTGCAGCATTAGAGGTAGGCTAATCCCCTAACATATGGCTTTCAATGCTGGAGAAGTAGTCAATGCCGGGTAAAGCCTACTGCAAGCATTACCAACCTAAGACAGGAGCAACCGCCCCTGTATAGCAGAGGCTTCGTGGTACGCTGCGCAACTCTGTTGGTTGGGCTCGCGGGAAGCCGCTGCGAGAAATCACCAATTAATAAGCTGTTTTCTGTCCCCATGACGGGTAAGGAATACCTCTACAGTGGCAACCTAAGACAGACATTCTCCCAGCCATATAATAGATAAGGGGGAACTGTTGGTAGCCTGCACGAGTGTGCTGTGTCGCTCGCGACCACACCTTAAAAATGTCGCCGACTTCCTGAGTCACTACAAGCCGTTTCCCGCCGTTGCCTTTGCATTGGAGAAACTGAGCATGACTACTAGTCCCTAAGCTCCTGCCTTTAACATGCAAATGAGGCATCGGGACAGTGCACCTATCCAGAGCATACACGAACCCTCTGGACTGCTATATAAACAGTGCTTCTGCCCCATTTCGGGGTCCTTCTCACAAAAGAGCTGTGTGCACAATAAATACTGCTGCAGAAGAATCCTGTTGTCCGCGTGAAGTTCTTGCCGGTGAGACTGCTGCGCGTGACACCCACCTAAACTTCATATCTTCCACTATTTTCCTCAAGCCTATCAAATCTTAATTTTATTCCGCAAATGCTTTTGAGTGTGGGACCATCCCTGGAAGACTGGTCAACCTCCCTGCCATCATATCCTCCAAGCAACTCACTCTCTCATCAGCTATCAGTTGCTGAGAGTGACACAGCTGGGGCTGAGGTTGCTTGCTCACCTTTCCCACACATGTTGTGCTCTTTCTGGCTTAGGCTTGCAAAGGTCTTGAGAAAGGTGTCACAGGGGCTGCAGATGGTTTTTGTTGTTGTTGTTTGTTTGTATTAATGTAACTGCTTTGTATTGAGAAAACAAGGCTTCTTTGTATTTATTCATAAACATTGGGTATTATGAAGTTTCTGACTCACTGCCATAATAATACATGTGCCTTGGGAAGAGTGGTGTGATATATGTGTTCTGTTTGGTTTGGAGCACCCCATCACCTCTTATTTTCTCCTGGTTGACCAAATGTGGATTCCTGTGTTATCACCATCTGTTGCAAGCAGGTTTTCTGGTGAGAGTTGAGAGATGCAATAATCTATGAGTATAACAACAAATTATTAGGCATAAGTTTGTAGGTGTTATATATAGTCCCAGAAAAGCCAGGTGAATCTCTGTAGACTCAAATGTAGCCTGGCCTACATAGAGAGTTCCAGACTAGACAGGGCTATATGGTGACACCTTTTCTCAAAAAACGTAAACAAAAACTTCCACTGATTTTAGTTCTAAATAATAGTTAATAGTGGGAGAATGAAAATTACAGGCTTGTAATTAGGTCATTGATGGAAAAAATTCCTAACATGTCTCTGAATTTGATGACCAGCAATGACCACCAGTATGAAAGAGAAAAAAAGAAATGAAGAAAATGGGAAAGGGGAAGAGAGAGAGAGGGAGATAGATAGAGCAAGAGAGAGCAAGTAGAAGGAAGAACAGAGAGATAAAGATATACAAATCTATGACTCTATGTTAAATATTTGTACATTTCTTCAACATAACTGTTAAAAATGCTTACATTTGTATCTATTATTATTTTTAGAAATTCACTTCAGAATCATTTTTGTACTTTTTCACTATACATCAAGAACTTCCTTAGTTTCAAATGTGATTTTTACATTCCTGTGTACTTAACTTCCTATCTGCTTGTCTGTGTATGTTTTCAATCAACTGAATATTATGGTTTTAAAAATAATATTTTTAAAGTGAATATTCATGAATTTAACTCTAGAGTATTTAGCTACTACAGGAAGTGAGAGAAGTTACACAGGAAATAAAGTGAAAAATGTAAAAAGAGACCATCTGTACACTTGCATGTGTGGTCTCAATACATCTTTCCCATGTTAACATCAGGTCTTCGACAGCAGGGCCTTATCACCTCTCTTCTTGCAGGTATCCCAGTTTAGAGGCAAGGATCCTTTACCATTTGTGGGGGCTTGGATGCCCTGGCCAACATCTCCTTGGTAGAATAATCCATTGCTGATGTCAGAGCTCCTGTATTAATATACTTTGCTTAAGTGCATAGCTTAAGGAGACTTTAGTATTATATTTGGTTCTGAATAGAGAATAATCCTTTTCACAGTTCCTAGTCTTATTAGGCAACTGAAGAAGGCAGTCCGTTTACCAGTTTTATTAAAAAGAACCTCTATAACAGTGTCTCCAAATTTAGTTGAGGAACGGACCTCATCATCATCATCTTATTTCTCATTATTCAA
Organism: Rhizomys pruinosus; assembly: GCA_009823505.1. NCBI lineage: Eukaryota > Metazoa > Chordata > Mammalia > Rodentia > Spalacidae > Rhizomys > Rhizomys pruinosus. The sequence continues at coordinate 2,223,193 of VZQC01000216.1, read as the reverse complement.
TTGGGGGGGAGTTAAGAAAGTATCTCATATTAAAACCTTTTGTTGCCCCTAGAAGCTGAGTTTCCATAGGACTCATTACAAATAGTTGTTACAAGGAGGATCCAAGAGGGTTTGATGTTTGTCGCAATCTGAGGCTTTTCTATCTTTCATGTTCGGGGCCAACCTTCCTGTTGGCACTTTCTGGTACATCCGATATTAAGGCCAAGACTGTATCTTGTCTTTTCAGCCGTTAAGGTACATTTTGACATGTTGGAACATAGAAATATTTTCCCGTTACTTAGTTTTAGGATTTGCATTGCAAGGTTTTGACAAAAGGTTCTTTATACTATTTTCTGTATCTCACCCCCATTCTTTTTAGGTTTTTTTTTTTTTTTTTTGCACCCTTAATCACCCAGTAAAAGTTGTAATTATCTACATCTATAGATTTGGAATCCAAGGCCAGATTTCATCAAATTCACCATTGCTGTTTTGGGTTACTGTATGTGACTTTAACCTTGGAAGGCAAACTAAATTTTTAGCTTGTAAATTGTCCTATAGTGGAAAGAGAATGCTACCAAGGTGTACCATCACGAAGAATTTATAAAGAACTCTTATGTCCCAACCCAGTTACTCTATTATAACAGATTTTATGGTAAAAACACGTGTGTACAACAAGCAATTTTAATTCTCCAATTTACTTTCAGAGCCATTACCGTTTTATCAGAGGCCTGTAAACCAATGTTGTTTAAATACACATATTTACTTTTTTTTTTTTTTTTTTTTTTTTTTGAGAGAGGGTCTCCGCTGTAGAACCGTCTACGGGCGTCCCACGGCCCAGAGGGGACCAGCGCTCAGGTGACAGGTCGCTTTCCCTACTGGCTCTGGTCCTCCGGCGACTTCAGTGGGAACCTGGGTCGCAGGGAGACGCCATAACGGCAGGCCAGGTAAACAGCTCCTCACCTCTAGGCGGGGTCTAGCGGGGGCAGTTGGAGAGGGTCTCGCTGTGGACCGGTCTACGGGGTCCCCGGCCCAGAGGACCACGCCTGGGTGAGCAGGGTTACGAGTTCCTGTGCTCTGGTCCTGGCTGGGCTTGTGGGCGGGCACGGGGGTCGCAGGGGAGAAGCCACAACGCACCAGGCCAGGCACAAAGCTCTACAGCTCTAGGAGGAGTCTGGCGGGGGGCAGCTGCGAAAGGGTTCGCTGTGAACCGCATCATACGGAGGTCCCGCCAGAGGGACCGGGTGTGGGCTAGATCAGGCACACAAACACCCCCCCCCCCCCCGCGCGCTTGCCAAGTGAATTGCTAAGAAATCCAAGTGGTACTTCCTTTTTGAACCCTTCAGAACAGAAGAGAGACTAACATTAGGGCTTTCACAAACATCCAATCTTCATCTCAACTGAAAACCTGAAACCTAGCCAAGGCAAATACACCATAACAAAAAAATGAAAAAAAAAAAATAAATAAATAAAAGCATCGGAAGGAAGCAAAACCATCCACTAATACAGTGAAAAGTCATTTGTGAATTGAACCACAAAAAGAATTCCAGATATGCCAGGACACCGCGAAGACAAACATGGAAGCACAGGATACTCCCACCCAGAGCTCTACCAAAACCTGGAGGAGGGTAGCCACGAATGGGAGTCCCCCTTGGAGGAGAAACAAGGAACAGAGCTTAGACTAATAATTTTCGCAGACTCATACGTTTCGTATGTAGACAAATTAAAGAAAATAAAAAGAAGTCAGAGAACTAAAAAGAAAAAATCTTAAAAAACTCGAAAAGGACAGAGGGATACACATGACAAATTCAGAGAAGAACTAACAGAACAGTAATGACAAACTCCAGAAAGAATCAGACGGGAAAAAAACAAACTCCGAATTGAAGGTAGAAACACTGAAAAAGAGCCCAACCACAAAAAGAAGGTAGCACCAAAGAGAGAGCATTTGACGAAGACACAAAGAAAGAGATTCGAGAAGCTCAAAAAGGAAATGAGTACTAAAGAAAACACAGAAGGAAACAAAAAGGAATCTAGAACATCAGTCAATCATAAGAAGAAAGAAAGGGAAAAAGCCTCAGAATTTTGGTAGAATGGCAGAAGCAGAACAAATATCAGGAACCTGGAAGATATACACAGAAGCAATTAAAAAGCTCAAATAAAGATATATTTCGAAAATTTAAAATACACAAAAAGTGGAACAACCAGGAAATATGGACACTATGAAAGACCAAACTCCGCATCATAGGAATTAGAGCGAAGGAGAAGAATCTCAGAGATCAGTATTGATTCACGATACTTCAAAACAGAATAATGGATGAAAATTTTCCCCAAACTAAAAACTAGAAAAAGCCGCTACAAATACAAGAAGCACAATAGGACCCCAAATAAGACAAGATCAGAAAGTAACACCCCACACCTTCATAGTATAAAATGCTAGATGCCTAAAACAAAGAAAAATTCTGAGGGCCACAAAGAAAACAAGCACATACAAAGGAAACCCATCAGAATTAACACAACTGACTTTCTCGCCTGAAACATGAAAAAACAAGAAGAACATGGACGAAGCATTCCCTGTCAGTAAGCGACTATGGATTTTGCCAACCCAGAGATACTGACCAGCAAAAAATGTCGACTATACTGAAGGAGAGAAAAAATCTTCCATAACATAAAAAAGATGATGGAAACATGTCCAGGAAACCCAACACTTCAGAAATCACTTGAAGCAATTCAAAGGGCAGAAGAGATGAGCACAATGCCTCCAACACCTTAGGAAAAGAACTAACAAAACATAACCAGGAACGTCAAATCAAAGTCCTAGAAGTCCAAATGCCGCAATAAGGTGAAAGGAGCAACATCCATCTTTCAATTGCAACCTTAAATATTAATGGGCTAATCCCCAATCAAAGGCATATGACTGGAGAAGGATTAGGAAACAAAACCAATTTATATGCACTGCTTACAAGAAACCCATCTCAATTTCAAGATAGGCACCAACCTTAAGGTGCAAGGGTTGGAAGAAAGACTATCCACAGCAAATTGGTTAACCAAAAAAAGAGACGCAGGTGTGGCTTTCTAATATCGACAAATACCTTCAAAGCAACAGAAATCAAAAGAGAAACGGAAGGGCAATTACATCCCATGATTAAAAGGACAACAATTGACGATAGTGCAAGACTTCACAATCCTATACATTTATGCACCAAACTCTGGTCCATCCAACATCTTAAATACAATACTACAAAACTTTGGGATATAGATTAATCCCAACTCATTAGTTGTAGGGGACTTCAATATACCCCATTAAGTCCTTTAGACAGATTAATAGGACAAAGGATAAAACAGAGAGACATCTGAACCTCAATGACACAATACACCAAATGGACCCACAGGACATCTTACGTACTAATTTCCAACCAAACACCAGAGATATACTTTCTACTCAGCACTCATGGAACATTCTCCAATAGACTCATCATACTGGGACACAGGAAAAAACTCACACAAAATATAAAAAAGGTTGAACATCAATCTCATTGCCATATCTATCAGACCACAGTGCAAAAAACTCAAATTATCAACACCAGCATAAACCCCACAACCTCTAACAGAGGAAACCACATGGAGACTAAAAACACTCTCCTGAATAACGTGAGTCAAGGAGAAAAAAGAAAAAAAGAAACATAAAAAAAACATTCCGGAACTGCAATGCACAATGAAGCTAAAACAACACCAGCAAAATCTACTGGGGGACACTTTAAAAGCAATCCTTAAGAGGGAAGTTTACAACTCTAAGTGCCCACAATTACAAAAAACAAAAACGGCACAAGCTGAACAGGTCTAACCACTGCAGCCTAAAAAATACTTGCAGCGACAACAACAAATCGAACCCTAAACGAAGCAGGAGCAAGTAAACAATAACAAAAATCAGAGCACAAAATCAATGAAAATCAGTAAGTTCTAACAAAGAAAAACCATACAAAAAATCAATGAATCCAAAAGTTGGTATCTTTGAGAGAATAAAAAGCATACGCAGACCCATAGCCCAGTTAACAAAGAGAAAGAAACAACTCCAAATCAATAGACCATCATGATGAAAGGGGAAACTATCACAACAGAGAATGAAAAGATCCAGACATCTACGGGAATATTACAAAAACTTATATTCTACTAAGGTTGAAAACATAGAAAAAATGGAATGAATCATCTAAACTTGTCACCAGAAGATTCAACCAAGAAGAGAGGTTCGACAGTCTAACAGACCACATAGTACAGAAGAGAATCGATTTGATGGGGTTAATAAGGCCTCCCAACCAACAAAAAATGCCCAGGCACCGGATGATCACGGGCAAGAATTCTATAAAATATTTCGTATAGACTTACAACCATTGCTACTTAAATTGTTTTAGAAGGATACAAACAAAAAAAAGGATACAAACAGAGAAAAATATCCCAAACTCCTCCTATGAAACCAGTAGCACTCTAATACCAAAACCAGAGAAAGATACAACCAAAAAGGAGAAACTATAGACCCAACTCCCTATCATGCAACCACTCAGATTGCCAAAATTCTAAATCAGCAGATAGTACTGGCAAATTCGCATACAGACCCCACATCAAGAAGATCATCCAGATGACCAAGTTGGATTCATTAGAAATGCAGGGATGATTCAAAATACAAAAATCAATAAACACATCCTCCAACATAATCAATGGACAGAAGACCCAAACCACGCGCCATCATGCCTCATTGATGCAGGAGAAGCCTTATGACTAAAACTCCAGCACCTCGCTTCATGTTTTAATGTCCTAGGACGGGTAATGGTCTGCGAGGTACATTGTCCACTGTATATCAAAGCGCATACTACAGAAGAGCTCGTATTGCTCGGTGAATATCAATCTAAATGGGGAACATGTGTGACAGAGCATCACCCCTTAAAGGGTCAGGGAAACTCGTGGCAAGACCGCCCCTGTCACCCACCCTCTCAAATTAGTTGCTAGAAAACCCTAGCCAGCAGGCAATAAGGCAAAATAAGGAAATTAAAGGAGTATTTGGACAAGAGAACGTCGCTCAAGCTATCTCTTTTTGTTTATGATATGATTGTCTACCTACGGGATGCTAAGAACTCCACCAGATAAAACTGCCATCAGAAGAAACGATTAAGAGTTTTGGTTAAAGTGGCAAGATACAAAAATAACCTAAAAAAAAAAAAAAAAAAAAAAAAAAAACAACAACAAGCAAATGAAGATGACTACCAAAGGAGACCTTCCCACTCACACAGCCTCAAAACTAATACAAATTACCCTAGGAACCAACCTAAACAAAAGACACCAAGATCTGCTACAACCAAAAATTTTAAACCCTAGAAAAAAGGAAATTGAGGAAAACACCAGAAGATGGAAAGACCTCCAAATGCTCATGGATTGGAACATAAATATCAGTAAATCAATATCCATCCTACCAAAACTAGGGTACAGATTTAATGCGATCCCAATTAAAATACCCACAGATTTTCTTCACAGGCCTGGAAAAACAATCCTCAATCCTTCATTTGGGAAACAAAAGACCGAATAGCAAGCAACACTGAGTGAAAGAGTAATACAGGGGGATGCTATACCAGAATCAAACTATACTACAGGGAAAAAAAACAAAAAAAAAAAAAAAAAAAAATGGTACTGGCACAAAAAAGACAGCTTGAACCACATGGAATAACAACTGAAGACCAACTGAAGCTCATACAATTTCAGCCACCTCAATAATGACAAGGGGGCAAGAAGACACAATGGAAGAAAGACAGATCTTCAGCGAAAGTGCTGCTGGCACAACTGGATTCCACCACTCTAGTAGAAGAAACTGAATCTTAAGCCCCTTACCTCTCACCTTGTATAAATGTCAACTCCAGATGGACAAAGGACCTCAACGTGAAACACCAAACTCTGGAGGTCCGATAGAAGAGAGCATTTGGCCGCACGATAAAAGACATAGATGTAGGGAAAAGACTTCCTTATCAGACAGCCAGCTGCACAAGAAATAAAACTGACAATTGACGAATGTGATCTCATCAAACTCAAAAAGCTTCTGTACATTCAAAGGCAACGCAATAAAGGAAGTTGAGAGAAAACCCACAGAATGAAAGGAAACCTTCACAGCAGATTTAACATCTTTGAAATAAGCATTAATTTTCCAGAGTATACAAGCTACTCACAAAAAACAAAGAAGAAAGAAAACAAATGACATCATTAAAAATGGAAGCAAAGATCTGGAATCATAGAGTCTTCACAGAGGAGGAGTTAGCGATGGCCGAGAAACATCTTATAAAGTGCTCACACATCTCCTGGATATAAGGAAAATGCAAAACTTAATAACACTCACTGAGATATCACTTACATCCAATAAGACTGGCTAGGATCAGGAACACCAATGATACCATAAGCTGGCATGAGGCTTGTGGGGAAAGAGGAAAGCTCATTCACTCTTGGTAGGAATGTAACTTGTACGCGCACTTTACTGTGACAAGCAGTGTGGAGAACCCTTAGAAGACTCAAAATGAGCCTTCCCCATTTCGGTACCCAGTCATTACCACTCCTGGGTATATACCCACAAGACAAACCTTACTGCAAGATCAATGCACAGCTATGTTTATTGCAGCTCGTTCACAATAGCAAAAACAAGCTGGAACCAGCCCAGTGCCCTTCAACTGACAAGCAGATAAAAAAAATGATGTTTTAAAAAAAAAAAAAAAAAAAAAAAAAAAAAAAAAAAAAAAAACAAATCATGAAATTTGCAGAGTTAAAATGGATGGGAGCGCTGAGAAGACATTATGTTAAGTGAAGTAACACAGTCCCAGAAAACCAAACGACAATTGGTGTCCCTCATATGGATGCTAGTACCAATAAACAATAAATATAATTCTCATTGGAAGGAGAGGCAACTAAAGAACCACACCAGATTGAAGACTGCATCAGAAGATGGACTGAAAATGGTGAATTGGAAAGGGGGATGGGTGTGAGAGGACACGGGTGTAATATTCGATTAAGGCATATTAAATTGACGTGAGCTCAGCAAACGTACCCAGTTTCTCGCCTAGACACTGTACTACAGGACACAATGTGGTGTTTTGACTTAGTAAAGTAATTACGCGGCCTGCGAGAAGGGGATTCCGAGCGGTTAAGAGGGCTACCGCTCTTACAGAGACCCGGGTTTCATCCCCAGCCACTCAGATGGGCGAACCGAGAGCCGCTGTGGAACTCCACTTCCAAGGAGAACTCCAAGTTCCAGGGGATCCAAGGACCTTCCTTCTTGGAAAAAACCCCCCCCTTCTGCCCGCCGCGGCATTGCACCACACGGGTGCACAACCCTGCCACTGCAGACTGTACATTCATACAAATACGAAATAAAAAAAAAAAAATAATAAAAAAAAGAAAGTAAAAGTCAAACATGTAGCTATATTAAACAATACACTGGTTTACAGAATCTTATAAATATGGTAATGCATCTGAGTTACATGGAGATATAATTCACTGTTGCCCACACTTGCTTTACATAAAATCTGCTTCAGCTTAGAGCAGAACTTTGGGATTGACACATACAACTATTCTCTATAATTTCCCTGCTGTACAGTATCACCTTGTAGCATTCTCTATTAAGATGATTTAAACGGTAAAAATAAGTTGACTTCCCAAAGTTAAGTCATAATTAGTCACCAAACACAAACATGGGTGATTGTAATTGAATCTTGTATCCTTGATTCCACCCTAGTGTTTTGTATAATACAACTGTTTTCCGGAGACTCATACGCTAAAAAAAAAGGGGGGGATACCAAAAGACATGAAACCTTTTCAACAAAAACCTTGCAATTCAATCTTAAAACTGACCTAGGGGAAAGAACTTTGTTTGTACCACACAGGACAAAAACGTCACACAACCTTACACGGCTGAGAGAAGAATAGATACAGGTTGTGCATTGACCAGTAGGATGTACCAAAAATTTGCAATGGAAAGGCTGACCCGGCTGAACATTCAAAGGAAGAAAAGCTCCAGTATTCGCCAATAGAACATCGAACCCCTCTGTGGCACCTACATGTAACAACTATATAAATGAGTCCTAATGAAAACTTACCTTCTAGGGGTCCACAAACGGTTCTGTATATGAAGACTTCCTTGCCTCCCACCCGATAGAACAAGGGAAAATAGCAATGATGAGGTCGCTCACCCAACTGTAAATTGGAGACAACATTATTGTATGAGCACATTCTTATTAAACACCGTAAAACTACTTTCTTTAATTGACTGCTAGACATCGGGAACTGTGGAAGGAACTCTCAGTTCAGACACAAAATTACTAAAGTCCTGGCTATGCACTCAGGCAAAATGTATTAATACAGTAGAGTTCTGATATCAGCAATTGATTGTTCTACCAGGGGGATTGTTGGCCAGGGGATCCAAAGGCCCCACTCAAAAGTAAGGGTCCTAATGTCTCTTAAGAGTTGGGCATACCTACACGGATTGAAGGCCAATAAAGACCCTGCTTGCCGAAGAACCCTTGACAGTTCAAATGGGAGGCGATGTTATTGCGACCACAGCATTGCAAGTATACAGATGGCCTCTGGATGCCAGAGAGTGTTACCAAGGCCACTAAAACAATAAGCAAATACAGGTCCCCTGAGTCAAGCAAGACTCCACCGTCAGCCCAGCTACACCTCACCTGCCTGAAATTACTGTGCAGCAGAGGCAGCCTGTGCCTGTATACACCATAATCTAATTGGGCTATTGGCCATCACCCTTGGAGACAATTAACCCCATGGTAGATTCAACAAGCTTACATCTCACAGGTTAGGAGATGTTATAAGCCATAGTAAGACCCTGTCAGATTTAACAGGGGGAAAATTGTAACTCATCGATTAACATATCATCCAAACATGATGTCTATGCTAAAGCTAACCTTACCATACCCTATTAGTGCTGCTTAAATACCTTTATATACCTTATATCTAATTGCTTGTTCTTCATTAGTAGAACTGAAAGGTTATACCTGGACAAAACTCAGTCCAGCCCGAATATTGAAAGGACAGCCAGAATTGACCAGCTGTCCAAGTCAACAGCTCAGAGAGAGTGGACTGTCTTACCTCTCATCCACCTTGCCCTTTTTAAGCCACTAGGGAACAACTTGCGGAAGAGGGCGTGGTAGAATATAAGGACTGTAAGGGCTTGCGAATGGCCGTGCAATTGGCTGAAACTACACAATGTAAGGTCCTGGCACTCATTTTGACTCAACTTGATGAACAAACAATCTGTACACCCCACTGGATGGATGGGGCTGTAGAGTGCTTGGGCACAACGCCTGCAAATTGGTTTGCATGAAGGATGCTTATACTCATGCTTCACTATAGACTATAAAATGAAAAAAAAAACAAACCTGAGAGAAAGATGCAGGACAGTTCATGCGAATTGCATGATCTGAGGGGGTGGGGGTGGAGGGGAGGGAAAGGGAAATAAGCCTGAACTGCAATTGGAAAAAATATGTATGAAATGAACACAACGCATCAATAAAAACTAATTTAAAAAAATTTTTTTTTTTTTTTAAAAAAAAAAAACCAACATTTACTTTTACTAGCCCTAAAACACCATGTAACCTGTCTACAGGTCGATGGGCAAAATTGGGTACTTTTTGAACTCACGTCAATTAAATAGCATTAATTGAATATACACACCTTGTGGTCCCTCTCCCACCCCTCCCAACCCCCTTTCCTGATCTCACCATTTCAACTCATCTGTTGCACTCTTTCTGTGTTGTTTCTTTTCAATATCGGATCCCGTCATCCACAAGACATATTGGTTATAAACCGGGTTATTCTGGCAGTAGCTACACATTATCGAGGGAACCAATTTCAAATTTATTTTTTCCTGGATTGGTTACTTCACTTAACGTAATGTCTTCTAGCTCCTTCCATTTAACCCTGAAAAAGCCGTGATGCTATCCATCCTTTAACGGACGCATAAACATACATTGTATACAGTACCACATTTTCTCTATCCACGTCAGTTGAGGGGCACTGACTGTTTCCGCTTTTTGCTATTGACCTGAAGGCAATAAACATAGCGGCATGGCCATGTATCTCTTTGAGTTAAGATGAGTCTTGTGAGTATATACCAGGAGTGGTATGACTGGGGTCAAATGGCAAGCTCATCTGTACCAGCACTGTTCTTTGGAATACCAGCGGCTGTTACAAAGGCCCCTAAACCAAAATAAAGCAATAGTTTGGTCTGCTTTGCGTCAACACGATATTCCTCTGTCACGCGACCAGCGATACACCTCACCTGCCTAGAAATACTATGCAGCAGAAGGCAAGCCAAATGCCTGTATATCCAAAATCTAATTGGCTATCAGCCCTCTCCTTGAGGAATATCTCATGGTTGATGCCAAAGCTTACATCCTCTAATGGTTACGAGATATTATAAACCACAGCTACTAGCACTTCATATTTAACAGAACAAAATAATTCATGTATTCTAACATACCGTCCAAACATCTGTGTCTTATACCAAAGCTAACCTACCATAACAATTAGATACTGTTTAATATCCTATATATCTAATTGCTTGTGCTTCATTAGTAGGATCAAAAGGTTATTCCTGGACAAACTGTCAGCCCATGAAAGGAAACAGCCAGAATTGACCAGAGTCCAAGACAACAGCTCCAGAGAAAGTAGACTGTTTTGCTTCTCATCCACCTGTGCCCCTTTTCTAAGCCTAGGGAACAATCTGCGGAAGAGGGGCCATGGTAGAATGTAAGGGCTACGATTGGGGTGAATGGTGAAACTACAGCAATATAGTCTGGACACTCATTTGATCAACTTGATTGAACATACAAGCCCTACCTGCTGGATGGTGGGACCCATGGGCTGTGTGGGTTTGGGCACAACTGCTTGCAAATTGGTTTTACATGGAGGATGCTTGTACTCATAAATTATCACTTATTGTTAAAAAATGAAAAAAACTGAGAGAAAGATGCAGGACAGTTATGGCAGAATTCATGATCTGGGATGCGGTGGGGTGGGGTGGGGCAAAGGGAAAGGGAGATAATCCTGAACTGAATTGGAAAATGATGTATGAAATATACAAAACATCAATAAAAAAACAACAAAAAATGTAAAAAGATTAAACAAAGCTTACTTCCTACTGAATCATTCCATTTGACTTAAGAATTTTATCATGAAATATGCATTCATGATTGGATAGAGATGCCATTTATACATTATCATACACATGCAGTGATGGAGCAACCTCATACTCTGTATTTTAATAACACTATTAAACATTAATATTGGTAGGACATAAAAGTGTAATGTGAATATTTTAAATTTGAATTTATTTGTAAAAAATTACTTCACCTATTCAACAAAAGAAAACATAGCCATTTATTGTATACTTCACAGTTCTGTTGGCTTCCTCTGTGTGGTGAGGTTCCCCCCTCCTAGGCCATCAGCCTTGCAACCCTAGGTATGGCAGTCATTCTAGCCCATGGCCCAAATGCCAGGGGCACAAGAAGGGAAATGGGAGGGAGCAGAACAGTCCTCTAGACTGCCGTAAACCCAGCTAGATCCTAAGAAATGGATCTGGAACTTGCATCATAAAGCAAAACTCATTTACTGCAGAGGTTTAAGCACTTATATACTGTTGTTGGGTTCTTTGACCAGGAGGTGGCCAGGGGAGAAGAGATGTGTAAGTGTGTTCTTTAATGGCTAATTTTATGGCAGGAAAACCACCATAGCCTCGGGGATATGTTTATAGCTTGGGCTACCTGCCTCCAGATGACAGGGTGGGCATACCTCAGGAGGAATAAGACTTGGGGATGCTACTCTTCAAGCTACATCCCCCTGGGGGTAGGGCTGCAGATTCCTGATCTCCTGTATGATAAGTGGCAGTGGCTCCTATCTCCTCCTGGCCTTCTAGGTGAAATCTACAATAAGGTTATTGGGAAAGAATGCAGCTCTTTTATACTCAGCCATAATGGATAAACCTGTTCACACAGCTCCCCCTTTATTTTATAAAATGGGGAAGTGTCATCATATTCTTCAAGGAGGGGGAGGGCCTGGTACTGCACCAGAATGCTCTTGGGCACAACTTCAGCTAACTTGTTAAGTTGGCCTTTAATGCACTTGGCAATTACTAAGAGCACCCTAAGGTGAAAAGGGGTCCTATAAGGGGGAGCATCCAGGTGTTCAAGTGGTTAGAGAAACAGGAGACCAATGATTGGGAATAGTATTGGATCCAAAGTTATTTTTGGAGGTCCTTAAGGGGTTCTACATTTTGTTCCACTACCCCGGAATCTTTGACATAAAAGCAACACTCCTTCCTCAAGAACACACATGCTTCTCTATGTTCTGTAGTTAAGGGTTCCAAAGCACACTGATTTTATAACACCACTCCAGCCAGTGAAGTCATCTGTCTTTGGACTCCCTCCGGGCTGTTGATGGAGGAAGCCATGGCCTGATCCAGCTTATCATGAAAGCCAGATTCCATATGATAGGCCTTCCCAAGTTCTCCTCCCTCTATCCCTGGGTGGAGAGTACAAGGCCAATGTTGATCAAGAAGGGAATGAAGATTTCCCTCCTTTGGCAATCTGGGTGCAACATCCAGGCAGCTTCTTTCTTTTCACAAAGATAAAGCTGGGAGTTTATGACAACGGACATGCAAAAACCATTCTTATACATGAGGCAATTTAGTAATTTAGCCAACACTTAAATAGAGTAGTTTGAAAAACTCATTTTGATGAAGTAAAGATCTAAAATACTCAGTGGGCAATAGGTGGTATTCCAACTATTTTTATATTATTAAATGAAAACATTATTACTCGTAATTTCCACAAAGAATTATTTAAGATATTTGTAGTTAACTATGAAGGTTTTGTAAAAAGACCAAGTTGTTTATAAGCTCAATTTATTTGGGAACTTAAGGAAGAAAGATTCTATGTTCAATGCTTTCCTGGCATGCCAATGTCTATGATACACTATCCCAAATAACCAGGACATAGAGTTACCTTAAGTATCTGTCAACATCAAAGAGATGAGGAAGAAAAATGCCCACACATACACAGTGGAATATGCTTCAAATCATATAATCTTATCATTTGCAGCAATAGTGGTCGAGAAGAAAAACAATATATTAAGAAAAATAAATTAAGCACAAAAATTAACATACTACAAAATTTCACTTGCCAGAGGAGTCTAAAAAAATCCCTCAACCAATGAATCGGTAAAGAAAATGTAGTACACCTACACAATAAAATTCTATGCAGCAGTAAAGAAAGAGGACATAATGAACTTTGTAGGTAAATGTATTAAACTGAAAACGATTATGGTAAGTGACAAAATACAGCACCAGAAAAATAAATGACATATGGTGTTCCTCATATGTGGATCCTAGCACCAAATCTCTATTTATTTATTTATTTATTTATTTATTTATTTATTTTGGTCTTTTCAAGACATGGTCTCTCTGTAGCCCCAGCTGTCCTGGAACTCACTCTGTAGACCAGGTTGGCCTTGAACTAACAAAGATCTGCCTGCCTCTGCCTCCCAAGTGCTAGGATTAAAGGCGTGTGCCACCATGCCTGGCTATTTATTTATTTTTATTATTTTAGGTTTAGGAATTCACATTTTCCTCCTTTAATTTTATATTACTCTAAAATATGCATGCATATTTCCCAACCATATACAGTAATTACAGATTCTGAAAGTATGAGGTGGACCGATTCTAGAGCCTGTTAAGAGATTTACATTATAACAAAATAGTTGCTTTCAGATAAATAGAAATATAACAATAATGTTGTTCAGGTTGCCTTTCATCTGAGGATCTGGAGTTAGCATCCAAAAATGAGGGACACCGTTCGCTGCTGGTTTTTCTGAGAATGCATTACTTCAGTTAATATAATGGTTTCAAGTTCCATCTATTTACCTGCAAATTTCATGATGTCATCTTTCTTTACCACTGAATAGTACATCATTGTGTAAATGTACCACATTTTTGTCATCCACTCATCAGTTGAGGGGCATTTGGGTTGGTACCAGCTTTTTGCTATTGTGAAAAGAGCTGCAATAAATATGGATGTGCATATGTCTTTGCAGTCGGATGAGTCTTGTGGGTATGTACCCAGGAGTGGTATGGCTGGGTCAGGTGGTAGGCTCATTTTGAGACTTTTAGGGGTTCTCCACAAAGCTTTCCATAATGGATGCACAAGTTTACATTCCCACCAGCAGTAGATGAGTGTTCCCCTTTCCTCACATCCTCTCCAGCATTTGGTGACTTTTGTGTTCTTGATCTTAGCCAGTCTTATGGGAATGAAATGATATCTGAAAGTGGTTTTACTTTGCATTTGCTTAATTATTAATAATGTTGAACACTTTTTTATTAATTTTATTTTTTTCTGTATGTGTAGGAATGTACTGTCTGCATGCAAGTTTGTGCACCCGTATCCTGCAATGCCACGGAGGTCAGAAGAGGGTGTCGGATTCCCCTGGAACTGGAGTTCTCCTGGAATTGAGTTTCAGACCATTCTCGGCCGCCATGTGGGTGCTGGGGATCGAAACCAGGTCCTCTGTAAGAGTGGTTGGCACTCTTAACCGCTAGGCCGTCTCTCCAGCCCTCTTGTTGAACACTTTTAAAGATGTTTTTCAGCCATCTTTCCTTCCTCACTGGTGAAGTCTCTGTTCAGCTTTTTACTCCATCTTTTGAGTAGGTCATTTTTCTTGGAGGCAATCAGTGGCCACCTTATTGGATTATTTATTTATTTTTATTATTTTTTCCATACTTCGTACATCATTTCTCAATCGAATCTAGAGTCACTTCCCTTTCCATGCTCCCCCATCCCATCTGAGTTCCTGCACTCTGCTATACATATCCTGCATCTTTATCTGAGTTTTTCCAGAGATTTTTTTTCATTTCGTTTTTGTTGTTCTAAATTTTATTGCTACAGTATGTGTATATATATATATATATATATATAATATATATATATATATATAGTTATATATAGACATAAATATGTACATATATACTTACATACATACATATACATATCACTTGAATTGGAGGATTTTATTTCCTAAAAGATGTCATGTTTTCCTTAAGGAAGTGCTCAAAGGTTCCTCCTTGGCAATCCCAAACAACCATCAATCTTGCACTTTTGCTCCACATTGGGGTCTTTCCCTTCCATGCTCCCCCAAATAAGTAGTCTATATATTCTTGAGATCAATGCTCTGTCAGATGAATCACTGGTGAAGATTTTCTCCCACTCTGTGGGTTTTCTGTTCACTTCTTTGATTGTTTCTTTAGCTGTACAGAGGATTTTGAGTTTGACGAGTTCCCATTTGTCAACTGTTGACCTCATTCCGTGTGCAGCTGCTCTCTGACTTAGAAAGTCTTTTCCTACACCTATGTCTTGTAAGTTCTTACCAGATTTCCTTCACCTATGTCTTATAGGTTGTTATAACTGACTTTTTCTTCTATTACCTTCAGGGTTTCAGGTTTTGTGTTTAGATCTTTGATCCACTTGGAGTTGATTTTTATACAGGGTAAGAGGTAGGGGTTTAATTTTGTTCTACAAATGGTGACCCAGTTTTGCCAGCACCATTTGCTGAAGATGCTATCTTTCCTCCACTGAGGGTTTTTTGCCCTTTTGTCAAATATGACGTGGCTGAAATTGTATCAGATCAAGTGTCTGTCTTCAGTTTTGTTCCATTTTTCAAGTGGTGTATTTTTGTACCAGTACCAGGCTGTCTTTATGATTATGGAGCTGTAATATACCTTGAAGTCTGGTAGAGCAATCTCCCGTGTATTGCATTTTTCACTCAGGGCTGCTTTATCTACTCAGGGTCTTTTATTTTTCCCTTATGAAATTAAGGATTTCTTTCCCAAGTATGTGAAGAAGCTCATGGGGATTTTGATTGGGATTGCATTGAATCTGTATATCAATTTGGGTAAAATGGACATTTTTAGTATATTATTTTTTCCAATCCATGAACATGTGATATCTTTCCATCTTTTGATGTCATTTTCAATCTTCTTCTTCAGGAGTTTAAAATTTTTGTTTTAGAGATCACTGGTATCTTTGTTTAAGTTTGTTCCCAGGTATTTTATTATTTTTGAGGCTAGGGTGAGTGGGAAGGTCTTCTTGTATTCCTTCTCTACTTGTTCATTGTTGGTGCAAGGATAGGCTGCTGCTTTTTCCAGGTTAATTTTGTATCCTGCCACTGTACTGAAACTCTTAGTGGTTTGTAGAAGTTTTTGTGAAGTTTTTAGTATCCCTTAGGTAAATTAACATATCATTTGCAAAAAGGGATAGCTTAACTTATGCTTTTCCAATTAGTACTCCTTTAATTTCCTTCTCTTTTATTATTGCACTAGCCAGTGTTTCAAGGACTATGTTAAAGAGCAGTGGAGGTAAGGGGCACCCTCTCTAGGTTCCCACCTTTAAAGAAAATTTTTCAATTTTTGTCCATTTGGCAGTGGGTTTGCTATATATGGCTTTGATCAGGTTGAAGAATGTTCCTTTCAGTCTAATTCCCTCTAGGACTTTAAACATGAAGGGATGCTGAATCTTGTAAAAGGCTTTTTCTGCATCGGTCGAGATGATCATGGGGATTTTGTATTTATGTCCATTTATGATAATTATTTATTAATGTATATTAATATTTATTAAATATTTATTAAATATTTATTAATACTTATTAAATATTTATTAATATTTATTAAATATTTATTAATGTTTATTGATATTTATTAAAATTTATTAATATTTATCAATGTATATTTATAAATATTAATGTGTATTATGATAATTATTTATTAATGTATATTGAACCAACCCTACATCTCTGGTATGAATCCAACTTGGTCATGGTGGATGATCTTTTTCATGTGGGTCTCTATGCTATTTGCAAGTATTTTTTTGAGAAATTTTGCATCTATGTTCATTAATGGGATGGGTCTGTAGCTTTCTTTTTTGGTTATATCTTTGCCTGGTCATGGTGGATGATCTTTTTCATGTGGGTCTCTATGCTATTTGCAAGTATTTTTTTGAGAATTTTTGCATCTATGTTCATTAATGGGATGGGTCTGTAGCTTTCTTTTTTGGTTATATCTTTGCCTGGTCATGGTGGATGATCTTTTTCATGTGGGTCTCTATGCTATTTGCAAGTATTTTTTTGAGAATTTTTGCATCTATGTTCATTAATGGGATGGGTCTGTAGCTTTCTTTTTTGGTTATATCTTTGCCTGGTCATGGTGGATGATCTTTTTCATGTGGGTCTCTATGCTATTTGCAAGTATTTTTTTGAGAATTTTTGCATCTATGTTCATTAATGGGATGGGTCTGTAGCTTTCTTTTTTGGTTATATCTTTGCCTGGTTTTACTATTAGGGTGATGCTGGCTTCATAGAAGGAATTTGGGAGGATTCCTTCTGTTTGTATCATTCTGAACAGATTTAGAGGTAATGGTTTTAGAACCTTTTTAGAATTCTG
>VZQC01000216.1:2182597-2194144 GCA_009823505.1 Rhizomys pruinosus | reverse complement strand
TTTTTTTTTTTTTTTTCTTATCGAGTATGAAAGCTTGGTTGGTTAATTATCGAGTATGAAAGCTTGGTTGGTTAATGCCTTCAGGTACTCTCTTTTGGGTTGATAGTGGAGGGACCATATGCTTTTAGTTCAGCTACTCATGAGCTCCCACAGAGGCTCAATTCAGGCTTCAGTCAGATACTCTCAGGCTTCCTCCTAAGCTTTGGGATACTACTAGTGAGCGGGGACAGTGCAGTTTGGGAATAACACTAAGGGGCACCAGATTCAGGTGCTCTCAGGCAGTCTGCATAGGTGTGGGTCCTACTAGCTGGCAGAGGAGCATATCCTGGAGGCAGTGGGAGAGAGTGTAGGTGGTTGCAATTTAGGGTGATTGACACATCACAATTTGGCTAGATTCAGTTGGAGTCAGGCAGTCTGCAAAGATCTGAGCCCCTACCAAAGGGCAGAGAAACCTAGCTCTGGCCAGTGAGAAGGGAGGCAGGTGGTCCCAATGTAGGGTGTCAGACAGGGTGCAATTTGGAAAGCTCACCACTATGAGGAGCCTGGATCCGGACACTCTCAGGCAGTCTGCAAAGATCTATTGTCATCTTGTAAAAAAAGGTTGTGTGTGTGTGTGTGTGTGTGTGTGTGTGTGTGTGTTATTCCTGCATGTGTGTAAGTGCACTGATGTCATGCAGTGCCCATGGAGGACAGAAGAGAGGGTCAGATTTTCTGGAACTGGAGTTACAGACTGTAGTTAGCGGCTTTGTGGGTTAAGGAATTCAAACTCAGGTCCTATGCAAGAGCAACCAATAGTGTTAACTACCCAACTGTCTCACGGGTTTCACTATTGGCATCTTTTTTTTAAAGATGGTTCTTAGCCACCACGTGGGTGCTGGAAATAGAACCCAGGTCCTCTGCAAGAGCAGTCGGTGCTCTTAACCCCTGAGCCATCTCTCCAGCCCTAACTATTGGCATCTTTTAATTGGGTGATGTATTTAGCTCTTTGCATGGCTTTTAGTAGATTATATAAAAATTTGAGCTGTAACAAACACCATGAAGATGTAGGTGTACAGGATGGGCCATGCTGGGGTTGTACTGCTGTCCACACTCCTCACATCTTGTAGATTCTCTGACCCACACTCTGAAGTCTGGCCCCAGACCCCACCACAGACACCTAGAAACACCCAGGCATTTTCATCCTCCCGCCATGGAAGAAAGCATCACGAGGAATTTCATCTTCAGGGCTGGATCCCAGCACAGTCTTGGTCCTCCAGTGTCTGCCTACATACCAGTGGATCTGTTGTCAAGCAGCCAAACCTGTAGGAATCAAGAGTGGTCCTTTTAGCACACACCCTCCCACCCTTCCCTTTCATCCTTCCAGTACCAAAACATAGAATCATAGGGACACACATCTTTTTACACATGATTTTATTTTTGCTCTGCCACAAAATTCATTGTGGTAAAAATCCTTTTCCATTCAGGAATGGCTAGCACACAACTACAACATGACTTCTACCAGAGTTGTGAAGTCTTTAGTTGTGTGCTGAGTCTAAGGGAGAGAGAGCTCTATCATTGTTGGAAGCAGGGGAGTTCTCTAAGACCCCACGTTCTTGTTTGGGATAATTCCTACTGGGCTCCTCCTGGTTCAGGGAGGTTCCTCCCCCAGCCTTCATAGCATTTTTCAGAGCGAAGGTAGTGCTCCTGTGGTCCTTTCTTGAAAGCCTACGCTGTCCATTAATTCCCAGCTGTCCCCACTGTGGATGATGTTGCCTGTGATACTTGGGTCTTTTGATTATCCTGCGGACCTGCAAGGACAACAGAGAGCATCCACAAGGTCACTGGTATGGGAGAGGAGATTCACAGGTGAAGGAGCTGTAATGAGAACAGTTGTGGGCTAAGGAGGGAATTCACACCAGGCTAGGAAAGGATAGGATGTGAGGGAAGGGAAATTGCTAAAGAAGTGGAAAATGCTTAGC
This sequence comes from Rhizomys pruinosus, assembly GCA_009823505.1. Classification (NCBI taxonomy): domain Eukaryota; kingdom Metazoa; phylum Chordata; class Mammalia; order Rodentia; family Spalacidae; genus Rhizomys; species Rhizomys pruinosus. Next base: position 2,192,186 of record VZQC01000216.1, on the reverse strand, counting down.
GCTGATCATATCACATTTTCATTCCTTCCAGGTTGAGGTTGTCCTGTGGCCTCCGCAGTAGAATTCACAGGTTCTTCACCAGCTGTATTCACCTCCTGCACTGGTTTGTCACCTGATGTTGATAGGCCTGGGACTGGGGCTGCAGTTGGGACTGGGGCCAGGTTCTCACAAAGCCCCAAAATGAATATTCTCAGCGGACTGGCCCAGAGTTCTGATAATCCTGTTTATGTACCTTGGTAGAACAATTCTTGGCCACGCCCTTCAGCCCTGATTGATCAGCAGGGTCTTCCCCAGCTACAGTGACTAAAAGGCTGCTGAAACTTCACAAAACACTGCCTCTGACACGCTTTAGATATCAGGTTGAAGGCTTGCCTGCTTGAGATACCAGGATGTAGCTTACACATTAGAAAGTACCAACTTGGTACCTCCGGTGAGAGGCAACGTGCCACTGAAGCAGAATCTGTTTGAACAAAGAAGCCCCTTCCTCAACCTCCACTAAAGAAATATTCTTTTCCTCCTTCCTTTTACAGACTCAACTCTAATTCTGGTGAAACATGTGACAGGGAGTATGCTTCTCCAAACAACTCCGCACAAGACCCCTATGCAGTGCATCATTCTGATGCTTCTTCCTAGTCATCAGCTACTAGTTTAAATATCATACACTTGCTGTCAATTGATCCCAGAAGGAAGCTGAGTTTATACTCCTCCTATGTAGTAATAAAGTTATTAGTGCTAGTAGAACACATGGGGCTTCACTTATATTTGGGATGTTTTTTGGTTAATGTGTCCCTTTGCTTTTTCCAAAAGGTGTCAGCAGTTGTGAATAGGGACTTGGGCTTGGACCTTATTTCCTTGTAGTAAGACAGCACTTTCATTTTCTCATGAGGTATTGGTAAAGTCTGTCATATATATNATAAACAACTGCAAATTATCTTTCTACATTGTTTAAAACCAAATATTGACATCAAGTAGGCATGCCTGATAAAGGCTATTGCAGGCAATTCTGATCACCTCAATTTTATCTCCAGATCTTACATGGTGAAAAGACAGAACTAGGTCCTGGAATTGTTTTTTGAGCTTCATACACACGTGCTGTCTGACATGCACAAGCAGACAAACACACACACACACACACACACACACACACACACACACACACACATACTAAAATAAATGTAATCAATATTTTTAAAAACAAATATATACATACTGGAAATTACAGAACTGAGAAAAATTGAAATTTAAAAAATGTGCTGACAGGAGTGGTGGTACACACATTTAACTCCAGGATATTGGGACTCTGATGCACCAATATCTCTGTGAGTTCAGTACCAGGCTGGACTACAATAACTATCTCTATCTTTAAAAAATGAATGGCATAAAAATAACCTTGTTTAATGAGCTCATGTTCAATGAAAATGAAGGAAAATCAGGAAACTTTAGGAGAGATTAATTTAATTTAGCACACTGTAGTCAGGGAGAATTTAAGAAACAAAAAGATGACCACCAATAGGATAGAGGAAACAACTAACATTTTTATTTTCAGTGTCTCTGAAGGAGATCCGAGAATCACTGGTAACAGTATTCAATGCAACAAGGAAAAAAACGCAAATTTGCAGAAAGGCATAAGATTCAAGGCTGGTAAGCCACACAGAAAACCATGCTAAGATATATATATATATATATATATATATATATATATATATATATATATAAATCATGCATTAAATATAGAGAACTTGTGTAAGATGGAAATGATCAATGGAGTAAATACTTCTCATAAGCAAGTGTGTGCTCATATATAGTTTGTGGGCATGGATTCCAGTATGGGTGAACACTGCTGCTCCCAGAAGCTGTGGAATATTAAATGAAAAGCTCAGTGCCAGATACAGGCTACCTCCCTATCAGTTATTGGTGAGAGATGCCAGAGGAACCCAAAACAAGACAGGCTATTGTCTTTGCTCTTGGCTGCCCACCATAACTCAATGATAAGTTCATATTGCTATATACTCACACAGTTTGGTTTGCAAAACACAGAGAAATCAATCTTGAACTATCCAGACATTTCCTGTCAGCTGTAGTTTCACAGTGCTAGAAAGGTGCTATGGAAGCTTCTGGAGGAGAAAACATAACCGTGATCTTACTCAACACTTGACACTGCATGCTACAACCACAACATGTGGGACAGTATGTGCCCACTAGTGCCATTGTGTCAAGACTATTTATAAGGATAACCAACTGGGGGCTGGAGAGATGGCCTAGCGGTTAGGAGTGCCGACGCTCTCGCAGAGGACCCGGGTTCGATCCCCAGCACCCACATGGCGGCTGAGAGTCGTCTGAAACTCCAATTCCAGGAGAGCTCCAGTTCCAGGGGAGTCCGACACCCTCTTCTGACCTCCGCGGCATAGTACGACACGGGTGCACAAACTTGCATGCAGACAGTACATTCATACACATACAGAAATAAATAAAATTAATAAAAAAATTTAAAAAAAGGATAACCAACTGTTTTCTATGTTGGATTTAAGGCCTTCTCCAACAGGAAGGATTTCATCCCCAGTACTGTAAACATGGCCCAAAGTCATCAGCCCAAGGGGAGAACCTATTAATGTTTTTCTTTTTGTAACGTTCTTTTTATTGACATTTTGTATATTTCATACATCATTTTCAGTCCAATTTGGATACATTCCCCCCTCCCTGCCTGTACCCCCACTCAAGTTTATGCATTCTGCCATACATGCCTTGCATCTTTCTCTCAGTCTTTCCAAGAAATTTTTTTTTTGCAGAGGCTTGTTGTTTTGGGCAGAATTTAACTATATCAGTCAGTTCTTTGACCCAGTTTTTATGTTGTTGATGTTCACTCCCCTTTGTATTACTCCAAATTATGACCTCTGGGAATAAACTGTTTGCTAATTCCAAAATATGTTTTGGGGTTAACATTTTTCCCTTTAATTTTATATTACTCTAGAATATGAATACATGTCTTCCACCCATATACAATAATTACATTGTCTGAATACAAGTGGTTGGTCAATTCTACAGCCCGTTAAGAGATTCATGTTATAATAGCACAGTTGCTTTCAGATACAAAGAAATATAATAATAAAGTTGTTCAGGTTGCCTGCCAACAGTTGATTTGGTGTTAGCATCCAAAAATGAGGGAAAACATTCAACTTTTTAATTTTTTTCTGGGACTGTGTTTCATCCATTTACCTGAAAATTTCACGTTGTCATCTTTCTTTTCCACTGAATAGAACTCCATTGTGTAGATATACCAAGACTTTTGTTATCCACTCATCAGTTGAGGGGCATTTGGATTGGTTCCAGCTCATTGCTATTGTGAAGAGAACTGCAATAAACATAGATGTGCATCTACCTTTGACGAAGGATGAGGCATGTGGGTATGTACCCAGGAGTGGTATGACTGGGTCAGGTGGTAAGCTTATTTTGAGTCTTTTAAGGGTTCTCCACATTGCTTTCCATAGTGGTTGGAGGAATTTACATTTCCACCAGCAGTGGATGAGTGTTCCCGTTTCCCCACAACCTCTCCAGCATTTGGTGTCTTTTGTTTTCTTGACCTTGGCCAGTTTTATCTGAGTGAAATGATACCTTAGAGTGGTTTTAATTTTCATTTCCTTAATTATTAACAATGATGTTTCTAAATCATCTTTACTTTCTCACTGGTGAGGTCTCTGCTCAGCTCTTTAATCCATCTTTTGAGTAGGTGTTTTGTTTTCTTCTTTGTTTTTTAAGAAGTCTATACATTCTGGATGTTAATGCTCTGTCACATATATCAGTGGTGAAGGTTTCTTCCCACTCCATAGGTTTTCTCTTCACTTCCTTGATTGTTTCTTTCACTGAACAGAAGCTTTTGAGTTTGATGAGGTGCCACTTGTCAGCTGTTGACCTTATTACCTGTGCAGCTGCTTATTGATTCAGAAAGTCTTTTCCAATGCCTATGTCTTGTAGGTTGCTGCCAACTTTATCTTCTATCACCTTCAGGGTTTGGGTTTCAGGTTGAGATCTTTGATCCACTTGGAGTTGATTTTTGTACAGGATGAGATGTATGGGTTTAATTTTGTTCTTTTACAAATGGTGATCCAGTTTTGCAACACCATTTGCTGAAGATACTATCTTTCTTTGGCCCCTCTGTTGAATATGAGGTGGCTGAAATTATATGAGCTCACGTTTTGGAACTTCAATTTTGTTCCATTGATCAATGTGTCTGTTCTGTGCCAGTACCAGGCTGTCTTTATAACTATAGCCCTGTAATATAGCTTGAAGTCTGCTAAAGTAATCTGCCTATGTTACCCTTTTCGCTCAGGGTTGCTTTAGCTTTTCAGGGTTTTTGTTTATCCATGTGAATTTGAGGAATTTTCAGTCTGTGAAGAAGCTCATGGGGATTTTGATTGGAATTGCTTTGAATATGTATATTAATTTGAATAGAATGGACATTTTTACTATTTTAATTTTTCCAATCCATGAGCATGGGAGGCCTTTCCATCTTTTGATGTTATCTTCAATCTCCTTCTTCAGTGGTTTAAATTTTTTGTTGTAGAGGTCCTAGTGTCTTTGGTTAGGTTTATTCTCAGATATTTTATTTTTTGAGACAATTTTATTGTTTTCAGCTGCATTGTTAGATCATTTATTTGTTCCCTTTCTGTTTTGTTTTGTTTTTTTTAATGTGGGCACTTAGGGCTTATAAATTTCCCTATTAGGCCTGCTTTTAATGTATCCCACAGGATTTGTTGTGTTTTATCGTCTTTTCTGTTTAATTCAATGAATGCTTTTATTTCATTCTTTATTTCTTCTTTGACCCACTCACTATTCAGGACGGTGTTTAGTCACCATGTGTTCTTTTAACTAGTAGGACTTATCCTGTTGATCATATTGAGTTGTAATGCACTGTAGTCTGATAGAATGCATGAAATAATTTCCATCCTTTTGTATTTGTTGAGGTTTCTTTTGTGTCCCAGTATGTGCTTGATTTTGGAGAATGTTTCATGGTACATTGAGTAGAAAGTATATTCTTTGGTGTTTGAGTGGGATATTCTGTAGTTAGCTGTGAGGTCAATTTTGTATATTGTATTGTTCAGTTACAATATCTCTCTATTTTTTGTTCAGTTGACCTACCCAAGGGACTCAGTGGTATATTGAAGTCCCCCACTATTAGTGTGCTGTGATTAAGCTGAGTCTTAAGTCCTTAAGGATTGTGTTTATCAAGTTGGGTGCAGCAGAGTTTGGTGCATAAACATTTAAGATTGTCAAATCTTCCTGGTTAATTGTTCCATTGATAAGGATATAATGGCCCTTTTTGTCTCTTCTGATTAATTTTACTCTATTTTGTTTGATATTAGAATAGCCACCCTGGATTGCTTTTTGCTGCCATTTGCTTGGAATATTTTTTCCATCCTTTCGCTCTACAGTGGTATCTGTCCTTGTGGGTGAGATGGGTTTCTTGTAGACAGCATGTAGATGGATTCTGTTTCTTTTTTTTTTTTTTTTTTTTGTCGTTTTTGAGACAAGGTCTCCCTGTAGCTCTGGCTGTCCTGGAACTCATTTTGTAGACCAGGCTGGCCTTGAACTCACAGAGATCCGCCTGCCTCTCCCTCCCCGTCTACATGTTTTGATTGGGGAGTTTAAACCATTAATATTTAAGGTTATTATTGACAGATGTGTGTTGCCTCCTTTCAACTTATTTTTTTGTTTGCATTCTTGGCCTAGGTTTGTATTTACACTGTTATGCTTTTATTGGTTTCTCTCTTTAGTTGCTTGGGGATAGTTACTACTTTCCTCTGTTCTTCAAAATGCTTTGAGTATTTTCTGAGGTGTTGGTTCTTTTGACATGTATTCTTTCATTTTGTTTGTGCCATGAAAGATTTTTCTTTCTCCTTCAGCTATAATTGACATTTTTGCTAGGTATAGTAATCTGGGTTGATATCTAAAGTCATTTAGCACTGAGAATACATTGGTTCATGTTCTTTTTTTTTTACTTATAAAAGGAAGAGTTTATTTGATCTTACAATTGATGGTTCCAGGGAATTAAGATTCCAATGTGGTGAGGAGGCATGGTGGCCAGGGCTGGAGCAAAAAGCCAAGGTTCACATCCTCCAATTAGCACAGGAAGAAAAGAGAGAGAGAGAGAGAGAGAGACAGAGAGGAGACTGCAAGGCTTGTTAAAGTCACTAAGCCCACCCCCAGTGACATACTTCCTCCAGCATGGCCACAACTTCTAAGACATCCCAATACGGTGCCACCAACTGGGGACAAAATGTCTGAATACTTAAAGCCTATGGGGGACACTCTAACTCAAATCACCACTCCCTGGTCCCCATAGGCCCATGATCATATACAATGCAAAATGCCTTTAGTCCAACCTTAAAAGTCCCCATAGTCTTTACCAGTCTCAATTCTATTCAAAAGTCTATAGTCCAAAGTCTCTTCTGAGACCCAGCCAATCTCTTACCTGTAAGTTCCTGTAAAATCAAAAGAAAAATTACATACTGCCAACATACAGTGGACCCGTATACACATTCCCATTCCAAAAGGCAGGACTAGAGGTATAGTGAGGAAATACTGGACCAAAACAAGACCAAAAACCAGCAGAGCAAACACCAAGTCCAGTAGCTCCATGTGCAACTTCTGGGATTTTACTTCCAAGGGGCTTAGAAGGCTCAGCTCTTCCAACTTTGCTTGCAATGTACATCTCTTCCTTAAGCTGGTACCACTCCCTGTGTGCAACTCTCCTTGACAAATATCTCACAGCTCTGGCATCTCAAATGTCTTCTTGGGGTCTCCACTGCTAACCAGGCTTCACATTCACACCTTCATGCAATGGCCTATCAGGGCCTTCTTTATTCAGGGACGCCCCTGCTGCACTCCGCCTGGCCTCTGTGGCTCTCTGAAACCGTGGAGGAAGAACTGATGATCCCTTTATTCTTGCATCCTTCATGCTTCAAAAGCCAGCGCCATGTGAATGAAACTGCCGAGTTTGGCTGCAAGTTTGGGATGGACCCTGGCCTATTTCAACCACATTTGCAACTTTTCTCTGCCCTGGACTTGTTAAGCAGAAAACACTTTTGGTATTTTCCTTTCAAAAGTTGGAGGATTAGCTGGGTGTGGTCTTGCCCTGAAGGTACTGTTTTTGTTGTTTACTTGTAAATCTTGAGGCCTCTCCTTAATTACTTTAATCTTACTTTTTCCATTGTTTACATGTAAATAGCTAGGCCTCTCCTTAATCACTTTAATCTCCTTATCAAAGGGAGCCTCTCCTTCATATGCCTTGGCCCCACTTTTAATCTGCCTAGTGAACTTTTCAGATCCAAACTGTACATTCTGCATTTCTTTCTGCCCCATCTGCTCATTTTCATTGTAGATCTGCATAATATTCACCATTAATATCCATGCTACCATTTCTACATTAGGCTGTCTGGAAATATCCTCCACCAAAGACATTAGTCCATTGCTTTTCAACTTAGCATCAGGCAAGCATTTGGGCTGTGCGCAAACTGTGGCCAGACTCTTTACCAAAATATCCCAGTTGCTGGAACTACATTTTTTGCAGCAATACTTTCTTCTGGGCTTCTACTAGAATGGCCCACTAAGCTCTGCTTACAGTAGTCAACAGGTTTTCTAGCCCAAAGTTCCAAAATCTTCCACATTTCTCCAAACACCCACATGGTCAGATTTTTCATAGCCAACAGCACACTCTCTGGTAGCAAATACTGTATTAGTCACTTTTCTGTTGCTGTAATAAAACCACCATGACCAAGGGAACTTAAAAAATGAAGAGTTTATTTGAGCTTATGATTGACAGTTCCAGAGAATTAAGAGTCCAATGTGACCAGGAGGCATGATGGCTGGGGCTGGAGCAGAAAGCTGAGGATTGCATCCTCCAATGAGAGAGAGAGAGAGAGAGAGAGAGAGAGAGAGAGAGAGAGAGAGAGAGAGAGAGAGAGATCCATGTTCTTCTTGCTTTCATCATTTGCACTGAGAAGTCAGCTGTAATTCTGGTGGGGTTCCCCTTATCTGTAACTTGTTTTTCTCTTGAGGCTTTCAGACTTTTGTCTTAGTTTAGAGCATCTAGCATTTTAACTATGATAAGGCATTCGGAATTTCTCTTCTGGTCTTGTCTATTTGGTGTTCTATGTGCTTCTTGTATTTGTATGGGTTTGTGTTTTTCAGTTTGAGGAAATTTTCTTGTATTATTCTGTTGACGATCTGATCAATACCATTGCCTTGGGATTCTTCTCATTTCTCTATCCCTATGATGTGTATGTTTGATCTTTTCATAGTGTCCCACATTTCCTGGTTGTTCCACTCTTGTGTTTTTTTTTTAACTTTTCATAATCTTTACTTGAGGATTCTATTTGTGTTATGTTATCCTGTAGGTCTGATATTCTTTTTTCTGCTTCATCCATTCTGCTTCTGAGGCTTTTTCCCATCCTTTCCTGCTGATTGGACGAACGTTCAATTTCCTTTTTCATTTCATCCTGTGATTTCTTCAGTATTTCCACTTCCTTTTGGAGCTTTTCATTCTATTCTTGTAGCTCCTTGCTTCACTGACCAGTTTCTTTTTTTTCCTTCCAGCCTGAGATCTTTTCAGTGTTTCCACTTCCTTCCTGAGTTTGTCATTCTCTCCCTCTAGTTCTTTTTGGAGTTTGTGTTTCTCTTCCTCTAGATTTTTTTTTTTTTGAGTTTGTCATTCTCTCCTTTTAGTTCTTTCTGGAGTTTATCATTCTTTCCTTCTAGTTCCTCCCTGAGTTTTTCATTCTCTCCCCTTAGTTCTCTGATTTGTTTTTTATATTCTTTGATTTCTTTGAATATGTCTACAATTGTTCTTCTCAGGTAAGTGCCTTGGTTTATTTCCAGGAAGATATCATCATCGTGATCTTCTTTTTATTTATATTTTTTTTAATTTTTATTTACTTTTGGACAATGTTTTATTGAAGCTCTATGCATTTCATACAAATCAAATTACATTACAAATCAAATCTAGACCTATGCCCTCCTTCCTGCCCCCCTACCCCACCAGAGCACATGCATTCTGCCAAACATATTTTTCATCTTTTTCTCATTGACAGGATTTTCTACAGGACTGGTAGAGTTCGTTGGGGATTTATTATGAGCTTTTCCCATATTGTTGTTTTCTATTGTGTATTTGGCATGTGGATTGTTTGCTTGCTTGTTTGTTTGTTTGTTTGGATTCTGGTGCTAATGTCAAATGTTAATATGGAGGACTGATTGGTCACTCACTCTGTCTCCTGCCAGTTTCTTCCTCACCATTGGCTGCTCAGCCTAGTATCACCGACACTGCACCTGCTGGATGATCCCTACCACAACACCAGTGGCTTATCATCTCCACTATAGTACAGTAGCTTGAGTGTGTGTGGGGGGGGGCAGTTTACTCCTCCTTTGGCCTGCAGGCCAGTACCTCACCTGGCCACAGAGTTTGCAGGCTGCATCTCTGTCCCTCTATCTGTGCACGCAATTCTTCTCTATGTTACCCGAGGTGGGGAGTTGAGCCCCTGGCAGGGCAGCAAGGCTGTGCCCCTGTTAATGCTTTTCTTTTTTTTTTTTTTTTTTTTTT
>VZQC01000216.1:2163719-2181569 GCA_009823505.1 Rhizomys pruinosus | reverse complement strand
TGACACACCTGGATTGAGGGAGCCTCGGTTGGGGAATTGGCTCCATTGGATTGGCCTGTGGCCACATCTGTGGTGTATTGTCTTGATTGTTGAGCAGTGACAGTATAAGAAGGCAGGCTGAGCAAGCCAGTAGAGAGCAAGCCAGAGAACAGCACTCCTCCATGGCCTGTGCTTCAGCTCCTGGCCTCCAGGTTCCTGCCCTGAGTTCCTGTCTTGGGTTCCCTAAGTGATGAAATGTGACCCAGGAGATGTAAGCTGAATAAACCCTTTCCTCCCCAAGTTGGTGTCAGTGTGTTTTGTCACAGCAATGGAAAGACAAACTAGGACAATATGTAAATATATATATATATATATATATATAATCTCTTTATATAATATTACAAATGCACAATGTGATTCATATAGATATCATACTTGCATAGTAATCAATCTTCACCCACCAATTTCTTTGTCACTGTATTCACTACAATCCTAGGTTTCATAGAAAAGACCCAAAGAGCAGTAGGGTAAATCATTTGTTTCTATTTGATTTTTACATGTTTTACATGTTAATAGTGTGTGAATCTGTCTGTGGGATACAAAGAAGAAGAAACAATCAGATTCCAAAAGGGCTGTAATTACAGGTGGTTGTAAGCCATCGAATGTGAGTGCTAGGCACAAGATGGAGGGCCTATTAAGAGAGGAGAAGCGTATGCTCTTAAACACTAAGACATCTCTAGAGCTCAGTTGATGACTCTAGTATTTATAGTAAAGAAGCTTGCTTTTATTTTCTTAACCTAAAAATTTGAGCAATAGTTTTTAAATATATTGATGATTAACTTTTGAAATAATTTTTTTTCCTTTTGTACGACTTTTTAAATTTTTAAAGTCTTATTTTTTTCTTAAGTAACATTTTGAATTCTATTATATTTTCTTATTTCGGAAGAATACTTACATTTTTTAAAATTTTTATTGTTTTTAATGCATTTCATACAACCATTCACAATCAAACTTAGAACTATTTCCCCATCCATGGCCCCCCACATCAGAGCTCATGCATTCTGCCATACATGTTAAGTCCTGTCTTGCATCTTTTTCTAAGTCTTTTTAATTTTTTTTGATGTAGAAGTTTGTTGTTTGGTCAGATCTTTGAACAAGTCTTTTGTTGTTGTTCACTTTAATTTTTATACTACTCCAAAATACGCATATATACACTCCACACATCTCTGAAATGACAGAGTATACAAGGATTTGGTGCTAGGATCCACAAATGATGGAAACCATAAGTCATTTGTTTTTCTGGGGTTGTGGAACTTCACTTAGCATAATGGCTGCTAGTTCCATCCATTAACTGGCAAATTTCATGATGTCCTCTTTCTTTACCACTGCATAGAACTCCATGGTGTACATTTACATTTTCATTATCCACTCATCAGTTGAGGGAAACAGCTTGCTACCAGTTCTTCTCTATTGTGAAAAGAGCTGCAATAAACATGGTTATGCACATATCTCTACAAAAGGATGAATCTTTTGTGTACATAATCTGCAATGGTATGATTGAGTCAAGTGGTAGGTTCATTTTGAGTCTTGTAAGAGTTCTCCACACCACTTTCCACAGGGGTCACATGACTTTGCATTCTCACCAGCAGTGAGTGTTTCCCTTTCCCCACAACCTCTCCAGCATTTGGTGTCATTTGTTTTCTTGAACATAGCCAGTCTTACTGGCTTACTATGTTTAAGATGAAATCATAAAATGGTTTTATTTTGCATTTCCTTAATTACTAGTGACGTTGAACACTTTTAAAGATGTTTCTCATACATCTTTACTTCTTCATCTGTGTACTCTCTGTTCAGCTTTTTACTCCATCTTTTGATTGGGATGTTTGTGGGTTTTTTTATAATTTATATAATCTGGATGTTAAAACTCTATCATGTGTGTCACTGGTAAAGGTTTCCTCCCACTCCGTGGGTTTGCTTTTTACTTCTTTGCTTCTTTCACTGTACAGGAGCTTTTTAGTTTAATAAGGGCCACTTGTCGAATGTTCATCTTATTTCCTGTGCAACTGGTGTTCAATTTAAAAAGTATTTTCCTACACCTATATCATGTAGGTTACTGCAAACATTTTCTTCTATCATTCTCATAATTTTGGTTTCACATTGAGGTCTTTGATTTATTTGGAGTTTATTTTTGTACAGGGTGAAAAGTAAGGGTTTGGTTTTATTCTTCTACAAGTGGTGATCCAGTTTTGCCAGCACCATTTGCTGTAGATAATGTTTTTCTTTCATTGAGTCAAATATGAGGTGGCTGAAATTACATGTGCTCAAGTTTGGATTTTTAATTTTCTTCCACTGATCTATGGTCTGTTTTTGTGCCAGTACCATGCTGCTTTTATGACTATGCCTCTGTAATATAGTTTGAATTCTGGTATGGTAATCCCCCCTGCATTAAAATTTTTGATCAGGGTTGCTTTAGCTACCCAGGGTTTATGTTTTCCATATGAATTTTAGGATTTTTTTCTAAATCTGTGAAGAAAGTCATGACAATTTTAATTGGTATTGCCTTGAATCTATATATTACTTTTGTTGTAGAGATCCTTGGTGTCTTTGCGTAGGGTTTTTCCTAGGTATTTTACTGTTTTTGAGGCTATTGTGAGTGGGAAGGTCTCCTTGTAGTCCTTCTTCAGTTGCTTGTTGGTGGTGTAAACAAAGGCTACTGATTTTTCTAGATTTATTTTGTATCCTGCCACATTACTGAAGCTCTTAATCATTTCTATGAGTTTTCTGGTGGAGTTCATAGCGTCCCTTAGGTAGACAATCATATCATCAGCAAAAAGGGATAGCTTGATTTCCTCTTTTCCAATTAGAGATCCTTTAATTTCCTTTTCTTGCCTTATTGCCCTAGCATGGGTTTCAAGCACTATAGTAAAAAGGAGTGGTGACAGTGGGCAGCCTTGCTGAGTTCCTATCTTTAAGGGGAGGCTTCTGTCATTTCCCCATTTGGGATGATATTGGCTGTGGGTTTCCTGTGTATGGCTTTGATTACATTGAGGAATAATCCATCCAATCCAATTCCCTCTAGGACTTTAAACATGAAGGGATGCTGGATTTTTTTCAAAGGCTTTCTCCATGTCAATTGAGATGATGGTGTGGTTTTTGTCTTTCAGTCCATTTATATGTTTGGTGATATTTATTCATTTTTGTATGTTGAACCATCCCTGCATCTCTGGTATGAATCCAATTTGGTGATTATGGATGATCTTCTTGATGTGGGTCTGTATGCAATTTGCCAGTATCCTGTTTAGAATTTTGGAATCTGTGTTCATTAGGGAGATGGGGTTGTAGTTCTCCTTTTTGGTTGTATCTTTACCTGGTTTTGGTAATAGTGTGATGCTGGCTTCATAGAAGGAATCTGGGAGAACTCCCTCCGTTTGTATCCTTCTAAACAACTTGAGTAGTAATGGTTGTAAGTCTTTTTGAAATATTTTATAGAATTCTGCTGTGAAACCATCTGGGCCTGGGCATTTTTTGGTTGGGAGGCTACTTATTACATCTTCAATTTCTTCATGTATTATTGGTCTATTTAGGCTGTCGATCTCTTCTTGGTTGAGCTTTGGTGATTCCCAGGATTTCAGATATTCATCCATTTCTTCTAGGTTTTCAAACTTAGTAGAGTATAAGTTTTTGAAGTATTCCCGTATGATTGTCTGGATCTTTTCATTGTCTGTTGTGATATTTCCCCTTTCATCACAGATTCTATTGATTTGGAGTTGTTCCCTCTTTCTTTTGGTTAACTGGGCTAGAGGTCTGTCTATCTTGTTTATTCTCTCAAAGAACCAACTTTTGGATTCATTGATTTTTTGTATGGTTTTCTTTGTTTCTATTTCATTGATCTCTGCTCTGATTTTTGTTATTTCTTCTTGTCTGCTCCGTTTAGGGTTCATTTGTTGTTGTCTCTCAAGTATTTTTAGCTGCAGTGTTAGATCATTCACTTGTGCTCTTTCTGTTTTTTTAATGTGGGCACTTAGAGCTATAAACTTCCCTCTTAGGATTGCTTTTAGAGTGTCCCATAGATTTTGCTGTGTTGTTTTATCATTGTCATTCAGTTCCAGGAATGTTTTTATTTCTTTTTTTATTTCTTCCTTGACCCACTCATTATTCAGGAGAGTGTTGTTTAGTCTCCATGTGTTCCTGTAGGTTGTAGGGTTTATTCTGGTGTTGATATTGAGTTTTATTGCACTGTGGTCTGATAGAATGCATGAGATTATTTCAATCTTTTTATATTTGTTGAGTTTTTCCCTGTGTCCCAGTATATGGTCTATTTTGGAGAATGTTCCATGAGGTGCTGAGTAGAAAGTGTATTCTCTGGTGTTTGGGTGAAATATTCGGTAGATGTCTGTGAGGTCCATTTGGTGTATTGTGTCATTTAGTTCAGATGTCTCTCTGTTTATCCTTTGTCCTGTTGATCTGTCTAGAGGACTTAATGGGGTATTGAAGTCCCCTAGTATTAGTGTGCTGGGGTTAATCTGTGCCTTGAGATCCTGAAGAATTGTCTTTATAAAGTTTGGTGCACTGATGTTTGGTGCATATATATTTATGATTGTGAAATCTTCATCGTCAATTGTTCCTTTAATAAGGATGTAATGGCCCTCTTTGTCTCTTTTGATTTCTTTTGCTTTGAAGTCTATTTTGTCTGATATTAGAATAGCCACACCCGCTTTCTTTTTGGTACCATTTGCTTGGAATACTTTCTTCCAACCCTTCACCTTAAGTTGGTGCCTATCCTTGAAATTGAGATGGGTTTCTTGTAGACAGCATATAGATGGGTTTTGTTTCCTAATCCATTCTCCCAGTCTATGCCTTTTGATTGGGGAGTTTAGCCCATTAATATTTAAGGTTATAATTGAAAGATGGATGTTGCTTCCTTTCACTTTATTATCCATTTGGACTTCTAGTCTCTGATTCTACTCCTAATTTTATGTTTTTATTAGTTTCTTTTCCTAGGTGTTTGAGGATTGTTTCTCCTTTCTTCTGCCCTTTGAATTGCTTCAAGTATTTTATGAAGAGTTCGTTTTCCAGACATGTATTCTATCATCTTGTTTATGTCATGGAAGATTTTTCTCTCTCCTTCAACTATAATCGACTTTTTTTGCTAGGTAAAGTATTCTGGGTTGGCATCCATAGTCCTTTAACACTAGGAATGCTTTGCTCCATGTTCTTCTTGCTTTCATGGTTTGCGCGGAGAAGTCAGTTGTAATTCTGATGAGTTTCCCTTTGTATGTGACTTGTATTTCTTTTGTAGCCTTCAGAATTTTGTCTTTGTTTTGGCCGTCTAGCATTTTAACTATGACATGGTGTGGGGAGTTTCTTTTCTGACCTTGTCTATTTGGAGTCCTATGTGCTTCTTGTATTTGTACAGGTTTGTCTATTTTTAGTTTGGGGAAATTTTCACCTATTATTCTGTTGAAGATCTGATCAATACTATTCTCTTGAGATTCTTCTCCTTCCTCTATTCCTATGATGTGGAGATTTGATCTTTTCATAGTGTCCCATATTTCCTGGTTGTTCCACTTTTGTGTATTTTTAAATTTTTCATATTCTTGATTTGAGCTTTTTAGTTACTCTGTGTTATCTTCCAGATCTGATATTCTTTGCTCTGCTTCCTCCATTCTACTTCTGAGGCTTTTTCCTTTCCTTTCTTTTTGATTGGATGAGTGTTCTAATTCCTTTTTCATTTCATCCAGTATTTTCTTTAGTATTTCCATTTCATTTTTGAGCTTCTCAGTCTCTCTTGGTGCTCCTTACTCCATTGGTTGGCTTCCTTTTTCAGCGTTTCTACTTCCTTTCAGAGTTTGTTTTTTTATCCGTCTAGTTCTTTCTGGAGTTTGTCAATCTGTTCCTTTAGTTCTTTCCAACGTTTGTCATTGTATCCCTCTAGGACCTTTTTGAGTTTTTCATTCTATCTCTTGAGTTCTCTGAATTCTTCTTTATTTTCTTTAATTTCTCTGCATAGGTCTGCAATTATTCCTCTAAGATCTGTTCCTTGGGTCACCTCCAGGGGGATCCCATTGTAGCTATCTCCTACAGGTTTGGTAGAGCCTGGTGCAGGATTATCCTGTGCCTTTCCCATGTTGTCCCTTCGTCGTGTCTCTGGCATGTCTGTTTCCTTTTTGTGATTCAGATCACAAATGTATTTTCACTTTGTTAGCGGATGGTTTTGCTTGCCTCCTTCTGATGCTTTTTTTTTCTTTCCTCCTCCTTGTTTATGGAGTATTGACTTGTCTAGGTTTCAGTATTTCAGGTATTTTTTTATATATTGGATATTATTGGATATTGGAAGCCTAAGTCACCCTTCTCTTCCTGTTCTGAAGGTTCTCCACAAAAAGTCCACTTGGATACTCTCTCACCAATTCCACTTGGCAGGGGGCAGGGAGGATATGCCTGACTTAGCCCTCACCCCGGGTCCTCCTGTGCCTCAGGGGCTGGCCTGCACAAAGCCATAGAGGCACCAAACCTGACCCGCCAGTCACCAGCTGAAAAGGTGAAGGGCAGCTCTGTCCAGACAGCCACCCCGCACAAAAGAGCTCAGAGCTGAGACCCTTCTCCAGCAGCTCAGGAGATAATCCACCCTAAAAATCTACCTGCCTGGAGCGACTTCCGGGCTCCTGTGCCTCAGGAGCCGGCTTGCACAAAGCCCTTATTTATTATTTTCTATGTGTATGAATGTACTGTCTGCATGTAGGTTGGTGCACCCATGTCATGCAATGCCACGGAGGTCAGAAGAGGGAATCAGATTCTTCTGGAACTGGTGTTAAAGACAGTTCTTAGCAGCCATGTGGGTGTTGGGAATCGAACCCAGGTCCTCTGCAAGAGCAGTTGATTTTCTTAACATCTGAGCCATCTCTCCAGCCCCTGCTTTTCCTTTTTTAAGATTTATTTATTTTGAGCTGGAGAGATGGCTCATTGGCTAAGAGCACCTGTCCTCCAGCATGCACATTGTGGCTAACTACCATCTGTAACTCCATGTTCAGGGAATTCAATGCCATCTTCTTACTCCTTACCAACTACAGGACAAAGGTACACTTACATGCAGGCAACATACTCATACACATAAAATAAAAATAATAAATATTTTTTAAAGATTGATTTAGTTTTAGTGTTATGTGTATGAGTATTTTGTAGGCATATTAGTGTTCCACGTGCATTTAATACCTGTAAAGGCCAGGAGAGGGCTTCGGATCCCCTGGAAGACAAGTTCTAGATGGTTGTGGGTCACCAAATGGATTCTGAGGATGGAACCAGGATATTCTGCAAGAGCAGTCAGTGCTTTTAACTGCTGAGCCATCACTCCAGCACTTCATTTTTTTAAAAAGAAGATATGGGGATGGAGAGATGGCCTAGCAGTTAAGAGCGCTGACCACTCTTACAGGGGACCCGGGTACGATCCCCAGCACCTACATGGTGGCCAAGAACCATCTGAAACTCCAATTCCAGGAGAACTCCAGTTCCAGGGGAATCCAATGCCCTCTTCTGACCTCCGCGGCATTGCACAACACGGGTGCACAAACTTGCATGCAGACAGTACATTCATACACATACAGAAATAAATAAAATTAAAAAAAATTAAAAAATTAAAAAGAAGCTATATAAGAACCACATAATTGAAAAAATATATAATATAAATAACCTCTACAAATAAACACCAAAGTAAGTGGTGAGTTAATTCTAGAACCAATTAAGAGATTCACAATATAAGAACACAGTTGCCTTCAGATAAAAAGAAATATAGCAACGGGGCTGGAGAGATGGCCTAGTGGTTAAGAGCGCTGACCGCTCTTGCAGAGGACCTGGGTTTGATCCCCAGCACCCATATGGCAGCCGAGAACTGTCTGGAACTCCAATTCCAGGAGAACTCCAGTTCCGGGGGAATCTGACACCCTCTTCTGGCCTCCACGGCGTTGCACGACACGGGTGCACAGACTTGCATGCAGTCAGTGCATTCATACACATACAGAAATCAATACAATTAATTAAAAAAAAAAGAAATATAACAAGAATGTTGCTCAGCTTGCCTTTCAACTGGGGATTTGGTGCTTTGCCGTATATGGGTGGAAGGTATGTATTCATATATTAGAGTAATATAAAATTAAAGGGAAAAATGTGAATTCTTAAACATATTTTAGAATTAACATAGAGTTTATTTTCGCAGGTAATCATTTTGGTATATATGTGATGTGTATATAGGCATATTTTGAAGCAATACAAATGGGAGGAAACAGCAACAACATAAGGACTGGGTCAAAGCACTGACTGAAACAGTTAACTTCTGCCCAAATCAATAAGCCTCTATGGATAAAAACTTTGGAAAGACTGAGAAAAAGATACAAGACATGTATGGCAGAATGCATGAACTGGGGCGGGGTGGGGGAAGGGAAAGGGGACCATGTCTAAATTGGACTGAAAAATGATGTATGAAATACACAAAACATCAATAAAAGTATTTTATTAACAAAATAAACAAATAGCAAAAAAGTGCATACCTTGGGGTGGAAAGATGGTTTGAATCTATGAGAGCAAGTTACCTGGAGATCTATTTTCTTTTTAAAAAAAATATTTTATTGAAGTTTTGTGCATTTCATATATCACTTCTCAGTTCAATCCAGACTCTTTTCCCTTTCCATGCTCCCCACCCCTCCCAACTTCATGCAGACTGCCTGCCATAAATGTCCTGTATCCCCTTCTGAATCTTTTCAAAGTTTTTCAAAGCAGAGGATTATTGGAGGGGAGTAGGGAAAGAACTCTACTGCTTCAGTCGGTTCCCTGTCCCAGGTCTTCTGTTGTTGTTCCCTCCAATCCGTATTATTTCACAATATGCATTGATATATGTATGTCACACGTATACTAAAATCATGTCATCTAAAAACAAACTGTATGTTATTTCCAAATCATATTTGGGGATTCATATTTTTTGCTTTTAATTTTATATTGCTCTAAAATATGCAAACATACCCTCCACCCATGTACCAAAATTACAAAGTCTGAAAATAAGTAGTAGGTTAATTCTAGACCCTGTTAAGGGATTCACATTCTAAGAGCACAGTTGCTTTTAGATAAAGAGAAATATAACATTACTGTTACTCAGTTTGCCTTACAAGTAGGTATTTGGTGCCAGCATCCACGAATGAAGGATACCATTCATCATTTGTTTTTCTGAGACTGTGTTACTTCAATTAGTATAATATCTTCTAGTTCCATCCATTTACCTGCAAAGTTCATGATATCATGTTTCTTTCTTTTTTTTTTTTATTTAGGTATTTATTTATTTTTTTAAATTAATTTTTATTGATGCTTTGTGCATTTCATGCATTTTTTCCAATTCAGTTCAGGCTTATTTCCCTTTCCCTCCCCCCCACCCCCACCCCATCCCAGATCATGCATTCTGCCATAACTGTCCTGCATCTCTCTCTCAGTTTTTTTTTTTTCATTTTTAGCTATAAGTGATAATCCATGAGTACAAGCATCCTTCATGCAAAACCTATCTGCAGGCTGTTGTGCCCAAACACCTACAGCCCCACCATCCAGTGGGGGGGTGACAGGTTGTTTGTTCAATCAAGTTGATCAAATGAGTGTCCAGACTACCACTGCATAGAACTCCATTGTGTAGATGTACCACATTTTCTCTACTGAATTGTTGCTTGAGGGGCACTTGAGTTGGTTCCAGCTCTTTGCTATTGTGAAGAGAGTTGCAATAAACATGGCTGTGCATGTATATCTGCAGTAGGATGAGTCTTGTGGGTATATACGAAGGAGTGGTATGACTGTGTCAGGTGGTGGGCTCATTTTGAATCATTTTTTCCAATTTTTTATTTTTATTTTTTTAACAATAAATAATAAGTTATGAGTGCAAGCATCCTTCATGTAAAACCAATTTGCAAGTAGCTATGCCCAAACCCACACAGCCCATGTCTCCTGCCATCCAGCTGGTGGGGCTTATATGTACAATCATGTTGATCAAATAAGTGTCCAGACTATGTTGCTGTAGTTTCACCATTCACCCCAGTCGCAGACCTTACATTCTACCACGCTCCCTGTTCCACAGATTGTTCCCTAGGCTTAGAAAAGGGGTACTGCTGGACGAGAAGCAAAACAGTCTACTTTCTCTGGAGATGTCGTTTTGGACTCTGATCAGTTCTGGCTGTTTCCTTTCATGGGTTGACAATTTGTCCAGGAATAACCTTTCAATCCTACTAATGAAGCACAACCAGTTAGATATGTAGTTATTTAAACAGTACTAATTATTATGGTAGGTTGCTTTGGTATAGACACAGATGTTTGGATGTTATGCTAATCCATGGTTTATATTTTTTCTGTAAAAGATGACAAGGTCTTACTGTGGCTTATAACCTCTCCTAACCACTCGAGGATGTAAGCTTGTGGCATGGGCCATGAATTATTCTTCCAAGGAGAGAGCTAATAGCCAATTAGTTTTGGGATATACCGACATGTGACTGCCACTGCTACACAGTATTTCCAGGCAGGTGAAGTGTAGCTGATGCTGATGGAGGAGTCTTGCTTGACTCAAGGAGAGCAATTTTGGCTTTATTGGTTTAGTGGCCTTTGGTAACACTCTCTGGCATTCCAGAGACCAACTGTACACTTGCAAGTGCGGTACCAATACATCTTTCCCATGCATGCATCAGGTCTTGGACAGCAGGGCCTTACCGCTTCTCTTCTTGCAGATATCCCAGCTTACAGGCAAGAAGCCTTTACCTTTTGTGGGGGCTTGGATCCCCTGGCCAACATCTCCTTGGCAGAATAATCCATTGCTGATATCAGAGCTCTCTTGTATTATTATATTTTGCTTAAATGCACAGCTTGAAAAGACTGTAGTATTATATTTGGCTCTGAGTAGAGAATAATCCTTTTCACATTTCCTATATCTATTAGTCAATTAAAGAAAGCATTTCGTAGGAGATTACCTCTATAACAGTTGGCTCTAAGTTAAGGTTAGAGAATGACTTCATTGCCAGCATGTATTTCTTTGTTCTATGAAAAGGAGGTAAGAAGGTCTCTCATATTCAGACTTTGCAGCCCCTAGAAGGTAAGTTTCATTAGGACTCATTAAAAACAGTTGTTACAAATAGGATCCACAGCTATGTTTGATGTCTGTAGCAGTCTGAGGCTTTTCTTCCTTTTAATGCTTAGATGGGCCAACTTCTCTGCTGGTATTTCTTGGTACATCCTGCACAATGCAAAGCTGTATCTTTTCTTTCTCAGCCATTAAGTTGGTGACGTTTTGACTGGTGGGAACATACAAATCTTTTCCCATAGTTTGTTTTAAGATTTAAATTGAAAATTTGACAAAAAGGTTTAATATATAACTGTATCCCCCCTTTTATTACTTTAGGTTTTTATTTTTTGACACGTGAGTCTCAAAAAGGCAGTTGTAGTACACATACCAATAGGCAGGAATCAAGGTGTAAATTTTATTAAATTTACCAAGCTGTTTTGGGTGACTGTATGTTGTTAATTTCGGAAGCAAGCTTACTTCCTTAAGTTAAATTATCCTACAAGTAAAAGAGAATGTTACAAGATGATACTGTATAACACAGAAATTGTTTTTCATGTGTATGAATGTCCTGTCTGCATGCAGGTCTGTGGACCCATGTCGTGCAATGCTGTGGAGGTCAGAAGAGGGCGTTGGATTCCCCTGGAACTGGAGTTAAAGACAGCTCTCAGCTGCTATGTGGGCGCTGGGGATCGAACCCGGGTCCTCTGCAAGAGCTGTCAGCTCTCTTAACTGCTAGGCCATCTCTCCAACCCATAACATAGAAATTATAGAGAACATTTGTATATGTTAATCCCAAGGTTATTGTTATACAGATTTTAAGTAAAACAAATGTGGACAACAATTTATATTTCCAATTAGCTTAAATGTATTGCCATTTTTCATCTCTAACTTGGTTGATATGGAGTTTCTCCTCTTTTCTTTTGGTTAACTGGGCTAGAGGTCTATTTATCTTGTTTATCCTTTCAAAGAACCAACTTTTAGATTCATTGACTTTTTTGTTTTGTTTTCTTTCTATTTCATTGATTTATGCTCTGATTTTTGTGTTTTTTTTTTCCTTTCTGTTGGGTTTGGGGTTCATTTGTTGTTGTTTCTCAAGTGTTTTTAGCTGCAGTGTTAGATTGTTTGTGCTCTTTCTGTTTTTATAATGTAGGTACTCAGGGCTATAAACTTCCCTCTTAGGACTGCTTTTAAAGTATTCCACAGTTTTTGTTGTGTTGTATTTTCATTTTCATTTAGTTCCAGGAGTGCTTTTATTTCTTCTTTTATTTCTTCCTTGACCCATTCATTATTCAGGAGTGTGTTGTTTAGTTTCCATGTGTTCTTGTAGATAGTAAGGCTTATTCTAGTGTTGATATTGAGCTTTATTGCACTGTGATCTGACAGAATGCATGAAATTATTTCAATCCTTTTGTGTTTGTTGAGGTTTTTTTTTCTGTGTCCCAGTATGTGGTCGATTTTGGAGAATGTTCTGTGGGGTGCTGAGTAGAAAGTAGATTCTCTGGTTTTTGGGTGAAATATTCAGTAGATGTCTGTGAGGTCCATTTGGTGTAATGTATTGCTCAGTTCAGATGTCTGTTTATTCTTTGTCCAGTTGGTCTATCCAAAGGGCTCAGTGGGTTATTGAAGTCCCCCATTATTAGAATTCTGGGATTAATCTGTGCCTTATGGTCTTGCAGGATTGTGTTTATAAAGCTTGGTGCACTGGAATTTGGTGCATATATATTGATGACTGTGAAATCTTCGTGGTTAATTGTTCCTTTGATAAGAATGTAATGGCCCTCTTTGTCTTTTCTGATTAGTTTTACTTTGAGGTCTATTTTGTCTAATATTAGAATGGCAACTCCTGCTTGATTTTGGTACCAAAATATCTTATTCTATCCTTGCACTTTAAATTGGTGCCTATCCTTGAGGGTGAGATGGGTTTCTTGTAGACAGCATATAGATGGATTCTGTTTCCTAATCCATTCTCCCAAGTATATGTCTTTTGATCAGGGAATTTAGACCATTAATATTTAAAGTTATTACTGAGAAATGTATGATTCTTCCTTTCACCTTATTTTCTGTTTGCATTCTTGGTCTAGGTTTGTATTTTCACAGTTATACTTTTATTAATTTTGCTCTCTAGCCGCTAGGGGATAGGTCCTCCTTTCCTCTGTCCTTTTAATTGCTTCAAGTATTTTCTGAAGGGTTAGTTTTTTTGGACATGTGTTCTTTCATCTTGTTTATATGATGAAAGATTTTTCTTTCTCCTTCAAGTATAATTGACATTTTTGCTGGGTATAGTAATCTGGATTGACATCTATAGTCATATAGTACAACTGGGAATACATTAGTCCACGCTCTTCTGGCCTTCATAGTTTGCACTGAGAAGTCAGCTGTTATTCAAATTGGTTTTCCTTTATATGTAACTTGTTTTTCTCTTGTGGCTTTCAGTATCTTGTGTTTGCTTTGGGTGTCTAGTGTTTTAACTACGATATGGTGTGGGGACTTCTTTTCTGATCTTGTCTATTTGGAGTTCGATGTGCTTCTTGTATTTGTATGGGTTTGTCTCTTTTCAGTTTGGGGGAATTTTCTTCTTTTGTTCTGTTGATGATCTGATCAATACCATTGTAGTGGGATTCTTCTCCTTCTATCCCTATGATACGGAGGTTTGGTCTTTTCATAGTGTCCCACATTTCCTGATTGTTCCACTGTTTTGTTTCGTTTTGTTTTTTAGTTTATCATAATTTTTATTTGAGTTTTCTAGTTTTTCCTTGCTATCTTCCAGGTTTGATATTCTATTTTCTACTTCATCCAATCTGCTTCTGAGTATTTATCTTATCCTTTCCTGTTGATTAGATGAGTGTTCAATTTTCTTTTTCATTTCATCCTGTGATCTCTTTAGTATTTTCACTTCCTTTCGAGCTTGTCATTCTCTTTTCATAGCTCCTTGTTTTGCTAGTCTGTTTCCTTTTTCACTTCAGCATAGGATATTTTCAGTGTTTCTGTTTCCTTTTGGAGTTTGTCATTCTCTCCCTCTAGTTCCTTCCAGAGTTCGTCATTCTTTCCGTCTAGTTCCTTCCTGAGTTTTCATGCTCTCCCTATAGCTCTCTGATTTGTTATTTATATTCTTTGATTTCTTTGATTATGTCTATGATTGTTATTCTAAGATCCGTGTCCTGGGTTCCTTCCAGTGAGATCTCATTGTAGGGTTCTTCTATAGAACTGGTAGCATTTGGTAGATATTTATTATGTGCTTTTCCCATTTTGTTGATTTTTTTTTTCTTTGTGTTTTTGGCATGTGGATTTGTTTTACTGTTTGTATTCTGGTGCTAATATCAAATGTTTCTTCACTGCATTGAAGGCTTACATTGCTTGTTTCCTACAGATATGTTCGTTGTCTTCTTGGTTTATGGAGGGCTGGTTTTGCTAGGTTTCCAGTTTTTACTTTTGGTTATATATTGGGAGGTTCAGCTAGCTCTTCCCTTTCTGGTGTGGAGGGTCTCCAGAAATCTGGAGGAAACAATCAGGTTGGTTCCCTGCTGAGCATGCACCTGCTTTGTGCTCGGGTGTTGCTACAGTTGTTCTCAATGAGATACCTTCACTGTAGCTCAAGAGGGTTGGGGAAACCGGTTTGTCAGTGCCCTCTGGACATTGTGGGTATTCAGCTGGCTGGGTGATCCCACACTGCCACTATGCACACTGGGCCAGGTGTGGCTTGCTGGCAGGCCACAGGCTGTGCCCAGGGCTGTGATGAACCTACCTGGTTTTGTAAACATCTATGCCCCAGGGGCCATGCCGCCTCCTCTCTCTAAACCTGGTGGGTGTCCTTTTGGCTGGGTTACTCTGCCCTGCCACTGTGCACACTGGGCCAAGTGTAACTGACTGGCAGGCAACAGGCCATGTCCAGGGCTGTGATGAGCCCACCTGGTGTTGTGCTCACCTATTCCCCAGGCGTCCTGCTGCCTGGGATCTTTCTTCCTCCCCATTAAGACATCTAAGGTTACTGATTTTTCCTGGGGATATTGCTCAAGGATGAGTCTTGAAGATGATGTGGTACAAGAAACAGATTGTGCTGGCCAGTGGATCATCCTCAAGTATGAATCTTCCTGATACATTTCTTCTTCCATAATAGTTCTCCTACTTTCACGTCTCCACCAAGAGTCCACAAATGAGATTAAAGATACAATATTTGTCTTTCAGAGTCTGATTTATTTCATTTAACATGATACTCCCTAGATCTAGCCCCATCAAATGACATGAGATTTTTTTTTCTTTGTGAGTTAATAATACTCCATCATGTATATGTGCCACTGTATTTATCCATTAAACTACTGATGATTCCATGACATGGCTAACTATGAATAGTACAGCAATAAACATGGATGAATGGGTATCTCTATAGTATGCTGACTTTGCCACTTGGTATCTACACTTACATACATGCAGGCAGTAACCACATAAATGCACCTGTGTTGTGCAATGCCAACAGATGCCAGAAGAAGGTGTCAGATCACCCAGAACTGGAATTATGGATGGCTATTAGCCACTGCGTGGGTGCTGAGAAATGAACCCAGGTCCTCTACAAAAGAAGCGAGTGCTCTTAACCATGGAGTCATCTCTCAAACCCCAAAGGGTAGATTTTTAATCCAGTGTGATCTATGTGGATAGGGAAATGGCTCAATTGGTGAAGTATTTGCTGTGCAAGAATGAGGACTAAAGTTCAGATCCCCAGGGCCCAAATAAAAGTCTATGCATGGCACCAAATACGTGTAATCCCCACTCTGTGGAGGTGGAGACCAGAGGACCTTCAGAGCTCCCTGGCCAGCAAGACTACCTGAATTGATGAGATCCAGATCCAGTGAGAGATACTGTCTCCAAAAATAATGTGGACAACTATGGAGGACAATGTCTTATGTCCACCTCTGGCTTCCACAGACATGTGCACACACATGTACACATACCTACATCAGTACATGTGTACATGAATATGTACATGTATACCACATACACAAAAAAATGTGATCTTTCATAGTTTAATTGAATGAAATCGATGAACAAAAAAAATTAAAAACTTTAAGGTAATTAGCTCAGTATTTTGTGAATAATTAAAAAGTAACAAAATGACTCTAGACTCTGAATGATCATGCATATATTAATTTACAAATTAGATATAAATTCTATACTCCAATTTATCTCCTTTTTAGAAATATTTATTTTTATTTTATGTGTATGTATATATTGACTGCATACAGGTAGGTACACCTGTGTCATGCAATACCCACGGAGGTCAGAAGTTGGTGTCAGATCCCCTGGAACTGGAGTTACAGAGTTGTTAGCTACCATGTAGGTGCTGGGAATTGAACCCAGGTCATCTGCAATAGCAGCCAGTGCTCTTAACCACTGAGCCATGCCTCCAGCCCCCAATGTATCTCTTTTTAACACAGGGTCTCATAATTCAGACTAGTCTAAAACTTACTATGTAGTCCATGCTGGTCTTGAATTTGCACCAGTCCTCTTGCCTCTGCCTCCTGAATGCAGGGATTATAGGAATGAATCACCACAGTTGATGAAATGGCTCCTTTTTAAACAAGCATTTAACTGTTAGTTTTAAGCAACCAGATGAGGTAGTCTCTTTCAGAGAAATCTCCATATTTGCAGAACTTCCTCTTGGGAATTGTGGATTGATTCCACAAATATTATGTGAGGAGGAAAGCAAGTCTTCCTTTCTTGTATCCCTAATAAGGTCCAGCGAGTCCTCATTTCTCATGTCAACCCTCCAGTTTATTACAATGGAGCTGTTTGGAAATTCCTTACACACTAACCTTACACCTTACACCTTACATGCTGTGGCACAACAAAGTCTACACTTCCAAACAGCAATTCTACACACACACACAAAAAAATATTTTTTTCAAAGCCAATTTTTATTGAAGCTTTGTGCATTTCATACAAAATTTCAAAAGAAATCTAGACCCATGCCTCCCTCCCTGCCCCCTACTCCACCAGAGCTCATGTATTCTGCCAAACATATTTTTCATCTTTTTCTCCTCTCTCTCAAATCCTCGATGCAGAAGTTTACTGTTTCGAGCAGAAGTTCACCTTTTCAGTCAGTTTTTTGACACAGTCTTTCTGGTGTTGTTGTTATTCCTTCCAATATGCATCATTCCAAAATATGCATATATGCATGCCACATATATCATAGGTTTTAGCATTTTCAGCTTATGATTTTTTTTTTTGTTATTAGGCTGAAAGATGTCATGTTTGAAGGCTCCTCCTTGGCAAGCCCAAACCACCATCAGTTCTGCCCTTGTGCTCCACACTGGGGTTTTCCCTTCCCATGGTCACCAAATGAGGTCCAGTAAGCACCAAGTCCTGCCTTGATCTTCCTGTACTGGTCTCCATGATACAGCCTGGGTAGTCCAACAGTGGCAGTCTATACTCTGAAGAAGCTGAAGCCTCAGTAGTAGCTCAGTCCACAAGTTGGATGTCTCAGCAGTCCCCATCTGACACTGAAGGTTTGTAAGATTCTTGGAGAGACACAAGTCTTCAGTCCATATTAGAAGGTTGAAAAGTTGTGTCTCATGTCTTTGAAGGATGGCAAAAGCAGTGGCAGCCAGAGGGTAGCTGCACTTGCCAGTAAGACAGGCAAAACAATCTCTCTCTCTCTCTCTGTCTTTTTACTAAGATCTCAAGTTTTATACCTGAAGTACAATTTCTCAGACCTATTTACTTATTTCTGGTTATACTTTCCTTTTGGATGTTCAAGGCCACACAGTTAGCCCAGATTAACCAAGGTTTTTGTTTTCTCAGGGTCACTTGAG
>VZQC01000216.1:2124972-2162663 GCA_009823505.1 Rhizomys pruinosus | reverse complement strand
CCCCAAAAAAACCGAGAGACCCCTGAGGACCAGATCCTCAACTGACCTTGAGAAAACAAAAATCTTGGTTAATCTGGGCTAACTGTGTGGCCTTACGCATCCAAAAGGAAAGTACAACCAAATATAAGCAATCAGTAAGACTAGAGAAAGTGCACTGCAGACATAGAACTTGAGATCTTAGTAAAAAGATAAAAAGAAAAAAAGAGAGAGTACTGTTGTTTGGCCTGTCTTCAATTCTTACTGGCAAGTGCATCAACTCTGTGGCTGCACCACTTTTGGCACTCCTCAAAGACATGAGACACAGCTTTTTAACCTTCCAATATGGACTGAGGACTCATGTCTCTCCAAGAATCCTCCAAACCTTCAATGCCAGATAGGGACTACTGAGATACCCAGCTTGTGGACTAAACAGCTAAGGGGATGTCAGCCTGGTCAGATTATAGACTCTCATTGTTGGACTACCTGGGCTGTATCATGGAGGCCAGTGCAGAGGGATCAAGACAGGATGTGTGCTTACTAGACTTCATTTGGGAGACCATGGGAGGGAAAGACCCCAATGTGGAGCAAAAGTGCAGGACTGATAGTTGTTTGGGATTGCCAAGGAGGAACCTTCGAGCACTTCCTTAAGGAAAACATGACAACTTTTAGGGAAAAAAAAGTCCTCCAATTCAAGTGATATGTGTATGTATGTATGTATATACGTATAGATATATATGTATATATGCTGTAGCAATACAAGTTGGAGAGAACAACAACAAAAGAACTGAAAAATAAACTCTGGAAAGACTCAGAAAAAGTTATAGGACATGTATGGCAGAGTGCAGGGACTCGGGTGGGGTGGGGGGGCATGGAAAGGGAAGCAATTCTAGATTTGATTGAGAAATAATGTATGACCTATGGAAAAAGTTTAATAACAATAAAAAAATTAAGAAAAGAAAAGGCTTGGACAAAAGCTCAAGCAGCCTTGTACAAGAAATACTAAGTAGCACTCCCGTAAAATAAATACTGTGGTTACACATAATGTCATGACTAACTAGTTTTTTCTTCATTCTTTTGATCTTATATTACCCTAAAATGTGCATACATACCCTCCAC
This sequence comes from Rhizomys pruinosus, assembly GCA_009823505.1. Taxonomy (NCBI): domain Eukaryota; kingdom Metazoa; phylum Chordata; class Mammalia; order Rodentia; family Spalacidae; genus Rhizomys; species Rhizomys pruinosus. The sequence continues at coordinate 2,161,568 of VZQC01000216.1, read as the reverse complement.
CCGTATACCAAAAATTTCTAACTCTGAAAATAAATGGTAGCTTAGTTCTAGAACCTGTTAAGGGATTTACAATATAAGAGCACAGTTGTTTTCAGATCATGAGGAATATAATAACATTGCTCAGTTTGCCTTACAACCAGGTAATTGGTTCTAGCATCCACAGATGAGGGATACCATTCATCATTTGCTTTTCTGGGACCATATTACTTCACTTAACATGATATCTTCTAGTTCCATCCATTTACCTGCAAAGTTCATGATGTCATCTTTCTTTACTGCTGGATAGAACTCCATTGTGTAGATGTACCACATTTTCCCTATCCACTAGTCAGTTGAGGGGCACTTGGGTTGGTTCCAACTCTTTGCTCCTGTGAAGAGAGATGCAATAAACATGGCTGTGCATGGATCTCTGTGGTAAGATGAGTCTTGTGGGTATATACCCAGGAGACACAAATTCTTATATAAGAATGGAAGGACCTGCATGATGGCTCAGTGTGTAAAGGTTCCCGCCACCAAGCTTCATCTAGGACCCATGTGGAGGAAGGAGAAAAACAATTCCTGCAAGTTGTCCTCTGACCTCCACAGGCACAGCTGGGCACACACTCACACAGTTGTATACACACCAGATAGATAATAGATAGACAGATAGATAGATAGATAGATAGATAGATAGATAGATGATAGATAGATAGATAGATAGATAGATAGATAGATAGATAGATGATAGATAGATAGATGTATAAAACATTTTTTTAAAGAACTGGGCTTCTTTTAAAAATATTTTTATTATTTTGATTTATGTGTATGTGTGTGTGACATGTGTGTGTTGCCACCACAGAGGTCAGAAGAGGATATCAGATCCCTTGCAGCTGGAGTTATAGGCACTCTTAGGTGTCTGACACCATACTCAGGTTCCCTGGAAGAGCTGCAAGCAAGTGCTCTTAACCACTGATCCATCTGTCCAGCTCTGAGAGCTGTTTTATTGTGTGTTTTGTCACTTTTTATTTTAAATAGAATTGGAGGTCTGTGGTGGTTAGCTTTAACTATCAACTTGGTACAACCTCGAATCACCTGGGGAGAGAGTCTCAGTGAGGCATTTTCTACATTGGTGCCACTTGTGCGCATGTCTGTGGGGAATTGTCTTGATTATACTAATTGATAGGGGAAGACTCAGGCTAAATGTGGCACTTTCTGCTAAGGGCCCAAATAAAAAGACTTGAAGGCAAGAAACTTTCATTTTTGCTTGTTTGTCTTCCACTCTGACTAGTGAGTTTACCTACTTTGTTGAAGATGCTGCTGATTCCTTCACTGATATTAGAACCAGATTCATTAGGCTTCCAATGTGGACTGAAGGCTAGTGACTCTTCTAGAATCCTCAAGGCCTTTGGTGCCAAATTGGGACTGCTGAAGCACCCTTCATGAACTGAGCAACTACTGGTTTCTTGGCATTTGCTGTGTGACTCGGCCACAGTGGTACTATTCCCACCATATCCAGTAAGCCAATCAAATGGAATACATATTATATTGATTCTGTTTCTCTAGGGAATCCTGAAATGTAGCTTAGTAGTACAGCACTGAACCAGTATTAAGTATAAGGCTCTGATTCAACACCCCCTCCCCAGCAACAGAAAACAACAAAAACGAAACATTGGAGCCATATCAACATTTGTTAAATTTATTAAAGCCTGGGTTCCGTGGATTGCCTATTTAAGAGTTGTCACAGTAACCCCAAAAGTTAGTAGCCTCTAGAAATGATCACTTTTCTTGGTCTCATCCAAGTGAGCTGAGGAGTACACACTTTGTGCATAATCTCAGTGTTACTTTGCCTATAATAAGAGACTAATGACAGCTGTAACTCATATTAGACTTTCAATAAAAGCTAATGATAATAATATTGGTAATAAAGTCTATAACATGTTTATACTCAGGGGCAAATATTAGCAAGGAGTAGAATAGAAAGGCAAAACAATGTAAGTGAAAATGTTAATCAGCATCTCAAATAGCAAAGCAGGAGCTGAGGAGTTTAGTCGGTAAAGTACTTGTTTCATTTGGCTGAGTCTCTGAGATCAATCCCTAGCACTGTAAAAAATAAAAGAAAAAACCGAGGAAGTAAGCTGTGATCAACATATGGACATGCATAAAGAAACCAGCCTAGGGGTGCCAGGATCCCCAAACAACAGGACCCTGTTCCCTAACTACAGGTAACAACTTCCTGTAAGAACCTAAAGGTAAAAGCACTTGAGAGGCAAAACAGATGAACCCTAAATGCAACAGACAGGAAGAAATAACAAAAATCAGAGCAGAAATCAATGAAATAGAAACAAAGAAAACCATACCAAAAAAAATCAATGAATCCAAAAGTTGGTTCTTTGGAAGAATAAACAAGATAGACAGAACTCTAGCCCAGTTATCCAAAAGAAAGAATGAACAACTCCAAATCAATACAATCTGTAACGAAAAGGGAAAAATTAAAAAGACAATGAAAAGATCTAGAAAATCATAGGGGAATACTTCATAAACCGATACTCTACCAAGTTTGAAAAACTAGAAGAAATGGATGAATATCTGAAATCCTGGGAATCACCAAAGCTCAACCAAGAAGAGATCAACAGCTTAAGCAAACCAATAATATATGAAGAAATTGAAGATGTAATAAGAAAACTCCCAACTAAAAAAAGCCCAGGCCCAGACGGTTTCACAGCAGAATTCTATAAAACATTTCAAAAAGACTTACAACCATTATTACTCAAATTGCTTAGATGGATACAGAGGGAATTCTCCCAAATTCCTTCTATGAAGGCAGCATCACTCTATTACCAAAACCAGGCAAACATACAACCAAAAAGGAGAACTATAGACCCATCTCACTAATGAACACAGATGCCAAAATTCTAAACAGGAGACTGGCAAATCACATACAGACTCACATCAAGAAGATCATCCATCATGACCAGGTTGGGGTCATATCAGAGATGCAGGAATGGATCAACATAAAAAAAAATTTTTAAACATCATCAAGCATATAAATGGACTGAAAGACAAAAACCACACCTTCATCTCAATTGACACAGAAAAAGCCTTTGACAAAATCCAGCATCCTTTCATGCTTAAAGTCCTAGAGGGAATTGGATTAGAGGGATCATTCCTCAATGTAATCAAAGCCATATACAGGAAACCCACAGCCAATATCATCCTAAATGGGGAAACGACAGAAGCATTCCCTTTAAAGGTAGGAACTCTGCAAGTCTGCCTCCTGTCACCACTCCTCTTCGATCTAGTGCTAGAAACACTTGCTAGGGCTATAAGGCAAGAAAAGGAAATTAAAAGAGTACTAATTGGAAAAGAGGAAGTCAACCTATCCCTTTTTGCTAATGATATGATTGTTTACTTAAGGGATACTAAAAACTCCACCAGAAAATTCCTAGAAATGATTAAGAGCTTCAGTAAAGTGGCAGGGTACAAAAGTAACCTAGAAAAATCAGTAGCCTTTCTTTATACCAACAACAAGCAACTGAAGAAAAAATTCAAGGAGACCTTCCCACTCACAATAGCCTTGATAACAAGAAAATACCTAGGAACAAACCCAACCAAAGACACCAAAGATCTTTACAACAAAAATTTTAAGCCCTTGAAGAAAGAAATTGAAGATGATATCAGAAGGTGGGAAAACCTCCCATGCTCATGGATTGGGAAAATTAATATAGTAAAAATGTCCATTCTGCCCAAACTCTTGTATAGATTCAATGCAGTCCCAATTAAAATCCCCAAGAGTTTCTTCACATGCTTGGGAAAAGGTCCTTAATTTCACTTGGAAAAAACAAAAGGCCCGAATAGCCAAAACAACCCTGAGTGAAAAGACCAATACAGGGGGGATCTCTATACCAAACTTCAAACTATACTACAGGGCTATATTCATAAAAACAGCTTGATACTGGCACAAAAACAGACCTGTTGACCAATGGAAAAAAACTGAAGATCCAAACTTGAGCACATACAATTTCAGCCACCTTATATTTGACAAGGGGGCCAAGAAGACACAATGGAGGAAAGACAGCATCTTCAGCAAGTGGCAAAACTGGATCACCACTTGTAGAAGAATGAAACTAAACTTCTACCTCTCGCCCTGTACAAAAGTCAACTCCAGAGGGATCAAAGACCTCAATGTGAAACCCCAAACTCTGAAGGCGATAGAAGAAAAAGTTGGCAGCAGACTACAAGACATAGGCGTAGGAAAAGACTTCTTAAATCAGACAGCAGCTGCACAAGAATTAAGGTCGACAATTGACAAATGGGACCTCATTAAACTCAAAAGCTTCTGTACATCAAAAGAAACAATCAAGGAAGTGAAGAGAAATCCCACAGAGTGGGAGGAAACCTTCACCGCAGATACATCTGACAAAGCATTGATTTCCAAAATATATAAACTACTCAAAATACAAAGAAGAAAGAAAACAAATGACCCACTCAATAGATGGAGCAAAGAGCTGAACAGAGACTTCACAAGTGAGGAATAAGAGATGGCTGAGAAACATCTTAAGAAGTGTTCAACATCGCTTACAGTTTAAGGAAATGCAAATGAAAACCACTTTAAGATATCTTACTCCAATAAGACTGGCTAGGATCAAGAAAACAAATGATACCAAGTGCTGGAGAGGTTGTGGGGAAAGGGGAACACTCATCCACTGCTGGTGGGAATGTAAAGTCATAAAACCACTATGGAAAGCAGTGTGGAGAACCCTTGAAAGACTTGGAATGTACTTGCCACCCAACCCAGCCATACCACTCCTGGGCATGTATCCACAAGACTCATCTTACTGCAGAGATACATGCACAGCCATGTTTATTGCAGCTCTCTTCACAATAGCAAGGAGCTGGAACCAACCCAAGTGCCCCTCAACTGATGAGTGGGCAGAGAAAATGTGGTACATCTACACAATGGAGTTCCATGCAGCAGTAAAGAAACATGACATCATGAGCTTTGCAGGTAAATGGCTGGAGCTAGAAGATATCATGCTGAGTGAAGTAACACAGTCCCGGAAAAACAAATGAAGAATGGTATCACTCATCTGTGGATGCTAGCACAAATTACCTAATTGTATGGCAAACTGAGCAACGTCAATGTGATCTGAAAACAACTGTGCTATTATATTGTGAATCCCTTAAAATATAATAAATAAAATAAAAAGAACCTAAAGGGACTAGGACTAGATAGGCGGTTCAGTAATTGAGAGAGCATACTGCTCTTGCAGAGTCAGAGGTCAGTTCCCAGTCTCCACATGGCCAGTCACAAATCACCTGAAACTCCAGTTCCAGGGGATCTGATGCCCTCTTCTGGCCTCAATGTGTACTGCACACACACAGGTATAAAAATAAATAAATAAATAAATAATAAACAAATAAATAAAAATCCATATAAAATAAAGAGAAAAAGAACTCAAAGGGACAGTCAAGCTTGGAGACTAGTTTGAGGCTATTTCCTCTCTTTATTCCAGTTGCTTCAAGTTTCATCTCTTCAGTATACACTGGGAGCTCTTCCTAATGCAAAACTTCTTTGGGGGTTTGGTGTGGAGGCAAATGCTTTTAATTCTAGAACTCAAGAGCCAGAGGCAAGCAGTTTGAGACCACCCTGGCTTACACAGTGAGTCTTAGGCAACCAGAGTCTACATATTGAGAACTTGTCTCAAAAAAAAAAAAAAAACACAAAAAGAACAAAACAAACAAACAACAAAAAAAAAACCACAAAAGCCTGTTTTGATATACATGGCTGGGGAATGCTCAGAGCTACAAAATACAGTAAGTACACATACATAGGTACCTCATTATTTTAAATGGCTATGATAAGGCTTGCCCTATTCATCAAAACTTTAAGCTTCTACCATTTTTTATTTTATTTTTATTATTTTTACTTTATGTACATGAGTATATTGCCTACATGAAGATAGGTGCACCCATGTCCTGCAAAGTCCATGAAGGTCAGAAAAGGGCATGGGATCCCCCTGGAACTGGAGTTTACAGACAGTCGTTACGCACCATGTCAGTGCTGGGTATTGAACCTGGGTCTTCTGCAAACACAGCTGGTGCCCTTAACCTCTAGGCCATCTCTCCAGCCCCAGTTTCTATTATTATAGGATTTATTCTAAGGCCAATGGGATCATATTGATCCTGTGTTGTTAAAGTATCTGATATGTTAACTGGCACTTATGAGGCATTTATTTATTTAGTTATTATTTTGATATAAGGTCTCATGTGCTCCAGGCTGACCTTGAACTTGTTCTGTAGCCAAGGATGTCCTTGAACATTTCAGTGAGCTAGGGTGAGTAGCCCTGATAAGTATAATAGATAAATTTCACAAACAAGTCAGGGCAATGCTAATTTTTATTTTTTTTTAAATCAGGCAGAGATAGATCCCCTGGAAGAGCAGCAAACTGAGGATCTAAAAACCCAAGGATGTAGATGTAGCTCAGTAGACCCCTTGCCTAGTCAAGTTCGTGAGTTCAATTCCTAGCACCACAAAAAGAAGAAACTCAGTGAAGTACCAAAATAAAACAGAAAATTCAATGATCCTGTTGGATTTTGGAGCATTGGTGAGAGATTCCATAGGAGGTAATGCTCACACTTGGTTTTGGAAACCAAGCCAACATGGTAGTGTTGAGAACCAGGGCAGACCACCTGTGTCTTCTTTGGGGATGACTGATGCAGGGGACTGGAGGGAAGGAGGATGGGGAAGTTGGGAAAATGGTGGGGTCAGGCAGCAAGGGCTTTCACAGGATCTGCTAAGGAGTTTGGACTTCACCCAGCAACCCGTGGCAGGCCAGTGACAGTTAAGGAAAGAGAAACATACTCAAAATTGCTTGTAGCACCAATTTAGTCCACAGGTATGGGAAAGCCTGGCACCAAGCTGAAGCCAAAATCAGTAATTAGGTAATGGCAGTCTGTATAGAAGTACACACAAACCCGAGAAGCATTTTAGGGGGCCAGTTCACAAGGCATCCAAACCAGTGATAGTGGAGAAGGAAATGTAGTTAAAGAACATCGAATTTCTGGCCTGGGGAAACTGAGTGGACAGAAACAACCCAGCTGTTTTCATGGGATGGAGAAGGGGCATGCAGGAATGAGATGGAGTGTAGCCATAGCACTCCTGGCTTTACTATTTTTAATATATATATATATATGCCATAGCACTTTATACTTCATGAAGGAAATGAAATCAGTATGTGGAAAGGGCAGCAGCCCCGCTGTGTTTACTGCAGCAGGATTCCCACTAGCTAGGCTGTGGAGTCAGCCTAGGTGCTCGTCAACAGGTGAAGGGATCGTGACAATGACGTATGTATACACAATGGGGCATCAACTCAGCCATAAACAAGAATTAAATACTATTATCTGCAGCAAAATAGATAGCAGTGGAGGAAGTCATATCAAGTGAAATAAACCAAGTGCATATAAAGAAACTTAAAACTTGTAGTCCATCCAAAAGTAGAAGAAACACCAGAGAACAGTGTAGAATCTGAGAGAAATCTAACGTGTTCTTAATCCAGGTGTCAGTCTGTGAGCACAACTGAGATCCAGAGAGGGCAGCGCAAAGTTGAGGCCATCTGACTGTGGTCTAAAGTACCCTTCTCTAGCTTCTACATTTATTTGCCCATTTCACAAATTCCCTGGCCCCTTTGCTGTCTGCCTCTCTGAGCTCCAACAGCCCTTCCCAGGGATGAAGTACATCTGGCCTGCCAATCCATCAGCTAGGCTTTGGCTGTAAAATATTGGCTCGTGCAATGGACTGCTTTTTGTGATTTCTATTGCCCTGCCCTTGTCATTAACAGAGGCCATTCTCACATGCAGATCTTCACTAGTACCTCACCGCGGGGCCAGTGTCACAGAATCCAAACACTCTGTTCTCTAGAACAGAACCCAACCTGGATTCTCAGATATTTGTACACCAAGGCCTCCCATCCAGTCCATTCTCTTCTGAGATATGCTCATGCCCATAAAATAGAAATAATAAATAAAATGGTTTCTGTAATTCCTAGAAAAACAAACCCTGCATCTTCAAGCTGAACCTTCTGCAAGACTGGTCAGCTGATGAGAACTATGATGACAGTGGAGAGTTTGGAATGCTGCAGGTCCAGAGCTGAATTAGAGTTTACCTTGGCCAATCTTATACCATTGAATAATCATTCTTTGCCCACCTCTGTGTCTGACCTAACATCCTGTAACTAACAGATAAAAACCTTTAACAAAATCTTAACTCCCAGCTACCAAAAGGCTGAATGTCATCAGGCAGCTTCTGAGGCCTATAGCTCAGATTTCTGCTTTGGTAATCATCTACTTAATATATCAGTATATTTGAAAACTGCCTTCATTTATGTTTTTCTTTGTTCTGTTACTATAAAACTTCATGAAACCTCTTTGACATTGGAACATGTAACTTGGGGTAACCTGAATCTGTGTTCTAAGGCCATGCATGGTCACTCACATTCAGCTCCAGAATAAGCTATGTCATCCCTTTTGTGGTTTAAGAGTTGTTCTATGCAGTGGTAAAGAAAGATGATATCATTAACTTTGCAAGTAAATGGATGGAACTAGAAGATATCATGTTAAGTGAAGTAACATGGTCCCAGAAAAACAAATGACAAATGGTATCCCTCATCTGTGGATGCTAGAACCAATTACCTAGCTGTAAGGCAAACTGGGCAACATTAATGCTATATTCCTCATGATCTGAAAACAACTGTGCTCTTATATTGTGAATCCCTTAACAGGTTCTAGAACTAAGCTACCTTTTATTTTCAGAGTTGAGAATTTTTGGTATATGGGTGGAGGATATGTATGCATACTTTAGAGTAATATAAGATCAAAAGAATGAGGAAAAAACTAGTTTGTCATGATGTTATGTCTGACCACAGTATTTATTATATGGGAGTGCTTCTTAGTATTTCTTGTACAAGGCTGCTTGAGCTTTTGTCCAAGCCTTTTCTAAAATATTGCACAGTAGTTAAAAGTATCAGGCTGGTATAACTCAGCCTTTCTGGATGCTCAACCACCATACTTAATGTCCATACTAATTTGGCTGAGAGTCTTAGATAACTTTGTTCCTTGCCCTCAGAGGTCAACTAAGTCCCAGGGAACTATGCATGGGGGCATCTCTTGAAATGTCCTGCAAATGTGAGTGACCAATCTTCCTGTGCAGGGAGGTCTTGAAGTTCCACTAACAGGACTTCAGCCAGTGTCCAGTCTTTAAAAAGGAAAGTCTGCTCATGCTTCAAAAAGGGAAGCCTGGTCTAGCAAGACCTGACATTGAAGAACTGGTAATTGAAAAGCCAAAAGGAGCCAGGGGCTCCCTCTCCACCCCCCCCCAAAAAAAAACCTGAGTGACCATTGAGGACCAGATTCTCAAGTGATCTTGAGAAAACAAAAACCTTGGTTAATCTGGGCTAACTGTGTGGACTTAAACATCCGAAAGGAAAGTATAACCAGAAATAAGTAAATAGTAAGGCCTGAGAAATTGTACTTTAGGTATAAAATTTGAGATCTTAGTAAAAAGACAAAAAGTTAAAAAAAAAAAAAGAGAGAGAGAGAGAGAGAGCACAGTTGTTTTGCCTGTCTTGCTGGAAAGTGCAGCTACCCTGTGGCTGCCACTGCTTTTGCCATCCTTCAAAGACATAAGACACAGCTTTTCAACTTTCCAATATGGACTGAAGACTTGTGTCTCTCCAAGAATCCTCCAAACCTTCAGTGTCAGATGGGGACTGCTGAGACATCCAACTTGTGGACTGAGCTACTACTGAGGCTTCAGCATCTTCAGAGTATAGGCTGCCATTGTTGGACTACCCAGGCTGTATCATGGAGACCAGTATAGGAAGACCAAGACAGGACTCAGTGCTTACTAGACCTCATTTGGTGACCATGGGAAGGGAAAACCCCGGTGTGGAGCACAAGGGCAGAACTGATGGTGGTTTGGGCTTGCCAAGGAGGAGCCTTCAAACATGACATTTTTCAGCCTAATAATAAAAAAAATCATAAGCTAAAAATGCTAAAACCTATGAAATATGTGGCATGCATATATGCATATTTTGGAATGATGCATATTGGAAGGAATAACAACAACAACAACAACAAAAAGACTGCGTCAAAGAACTGACTAAAATGGTGAACTTCTGCTCGAAACAGTAAACTTCTGCATCTAGAATTTGAGAGAGACTGAGAAAAAGATGAAAAACATGTTTGGCAGAATGCATGAGCTCTGGTGGCTTGGGGGTCAGGGAGGGGGGCAGATTTTATTTGAAATTTTGTATGAAATGCACAAAGTTTCAATAAAAAAATTGGCTTTGAAGAAAAAAGTTGTGGTTTTGTATCAACAACACCATTTTCTTCAGAATCCCGTGAGCTTCCATTTTTCACCTTTAACCATCTTAGTCTTTGCTTCAATTCTATTGTGACTGGCCCCTCCCAGGAGAAACCTTTCTTTTGCTTTTGTTGGATCATTTTATAATTGAATTGTCAACTCCACTAGCTTTGGATTATCACCTTTGCCTGCACTCCTCTAGAATTTTTTTTACATTCTTACATTACTTACTCTCTCATGAATATGGCTTTTGTGTCCTGTGGAATTGGAACTTCCTGGAGGGTAGGACTATATTTTGGCTCATTTTTGTATTTCTCATATTGACTGACTAATCCTAATCATAAACTAGAGTTCTAGGAAGCCGAAAACTGTTGTCAATTATGTAGAAAAAAGAATTCTTATGAAACTTGCATATTTAAAAGACTCATTAAGAAAGAAAAAGGAAAGATTCATCAAAGCCTGTAATCTCATAACTTTGGAGGTAGAGGCAGGAGGATTAGAAAGTCAAGGTCATCCATGGCTACATAAAGTTTGAGGCCAGCCTGGGCTCTATGAGACCCTGTCTCAAAAAACAACAAATACTCATCAAAATTTTGTAAGTTAATTAGTAGTATAACCATTATGAACTTTGATTTCTCTTCCCCCGTGGGTTAATATTTTTTACTTCAGGGAAGTTAATCACTACTCCTTGGAAATAAAATTTAACTCAAACAAATTAAGTGTGATTTTTGCCAACATTATTTTGTGAAATGAGAATTAAGTTATGCATAAGTACTGGTTTTGGACTTCCAGTCTGTAAATGAGCAGTAAGCCATAGTGAGTCATGAGTGTTACAGAGCATTCTGAATCTTGATACCTCCTTCTACATATTCAATCATTTACATTGCTTCTGAGACATTACATTGAAGTGTTTTCATGATATAGGCACATAATGCTTGCTTGTCTAGGCTAAAATTCTCATAGCCATACAATAGAATGGGAGGCAGCATTTGAGGTCTTTAATCACTATTTCAGCTGACCATTGGGGTTTATTGAAAAGAATTTAGCCATAGCCGGGCTTGGTGGCACATGCCTTTAATCCTACAACTTGGGAGGCAGAGGCAGGCGGATCTTTGTGAGTTCAAGGCCAGCCTGGTCTACAGAGTGAGTTCCAGGACAGCTGGGGCTATAAGGAGACCCTGTCTCGAAAACACCAAAAAAAAAAAAAAAAAGAAAAAGAAAAGAAAAAGAAAAAGAAAAAGAAAAGTATTTAGCCCTATCCATCCAAACAGTCTAGCCTTTATAAAGAGGTTTTAGAGGTATTAGGTGAAGTACTACTTTGCTCACATTCTGTCATTTTCATAAGAGAACCTTAAGTTATTCCCACTTGTTACATAAAGCATATAAATTATTCAGTATCTTAACATTTCTGCCCTTGGATTTTGATGAGTGATGATGACTTTGAACTCTCTACCATGTTGTAGTTTTCAAGAGCCTAATGAGAAATAGTTTTGAGGACTGAAAATATTTCTGTTCCCACAAATCAGAGATACCACATAAGTTGTTTAATGTACCCATTTACCCATCCTGTACCCAGCAGACATTGTTAATCAATCACAGAACTTTTTCTTTCCAAAGCCAGACTCAAAGAATCTCACAACACAATTTATTCAGGAAGCTATTATAAACGGATCAGAGATTATTGTGAATTGAAACTTACTTACCATTCTAGGGAACAATAATTTACATGTACTGATAAATAAGCTAACCCATTCTAGAACTCTGTACTCTACTCAATTAGGCAAGGATATTTGAATAACACATACAGAATTGGTTTAATATTTTGTGATTGTAACAGTAGTATACATTGAAGAAACTTATGTATAATTCTTTAGGGAGTCATATCGGTCTTTCTACCATGGATTCTTGGGACCGAACTCAGGTTGTCAGGCTTGCACAGCAAGTGCTTTTAGCAGCTGAGCCATCTGGCCAGCCCTGTTATTCTTTGCAACACTTTTTTCCACTTAGCTCATAATATATTCCTGATGAAAACTCTGGATTTTTCTTTGTACTAAAAATTAAGAAATAACCCACTCCTCAAAATCAATCAAACTGTATTAGGTACATTTACTGTTTCTGTGCCACAATATTTGACAGAAACAACTTAAGGGAAGAAAGATTTTTTTTTAACTTTTTAATTTTATTGAGTGCATTTCATACAACAGTTCTTAATCAAATTTAGACTCATTCCCCCATCCATGCCCACCCCTCATGCCCCCCCCACCAGAGCTCATGGATTCTGTCATACACGTTAAGTCCTGTCTTGCATCTTTTTCTCAGTCTTTTATAACCTTTTCAATGCACAAGTTTACTGTTATGGTCAGTTCTTTGAATAGGTTTTTCTCTTTTTTTTTTTGTTCCCTTTGATTTTATATTATTCCAAAATATGCATACATATACTCCACACATAAATCAAAATTACAAAATCATTTATTTTTACTCACACTTCCAGATCATCATTTTCAGTCCATCATGGTAGGGACGGTGTAACAAAGCAAAGTAGCATGTGACACGTTAGGCTAGGTGGCAGAGAGAAAATGAATTCTAGTTATTTTAGTGTTCTTTCACTTGCTGTGATAAAACACTCTGACCAAAAGCAACCTAGGTGAAGAAAGGATTTATTTGGCTCACACTTCCAGACCACAATGTATCACTGAGGGAAGTCAGGGCAGGAACTAGAAGCCAGGCCTGCTTGCTAGTCCACGCATTACCTCTGACCAAGGAACTCACTCTCAGCCAAGGAAGTACAGCAGGAACCATGGAGGAACGTAGCTTACTAGCTCAGTTGAAGACCCATGTTTAGCTAGCATTCTTTTTTTCTTTTTATTTTATGTGTGCGTGTATGTGCACCTGCAACGTATAGAGCCTGCAGAGGCCAGAATAGAGAATAAGATCCCCTGGAGGTGGAGTTACAGATGGTTGTTAGGTGCCATGCAGGCGCTAGGATTCAAACCCAGGTCTTCTGCAAGAGCAATCAGTGTTCATAACCACTGAGCCATCTCTCCAGACCCTAGATAGCTTTCTTATATAGTACAGGACCATCTGCCCAGGGCATAGTGTCACCCGCAATCCATGAGCTGGAACCTCTACATCAACTCATAATCAAGACAAGCCTCCAATCTGATATAGGAAATGCCTCCATTGAGACGCCCTTCTCAAATGACTCTAGGCTGTATCAAGTTGACAGTTAAAGCTCACTAGGACAATAGTGCTGGGTTTGCCTTCTCCTTTTGTCCCTTTTTTTTATGTGTATGAGTGTACTGCCTGCATGTAGATTGGTGCACCGGTGTCATGCAATGCCGAGGAGGTCAGAAGAGGGCATTGGATTCCCCTGGAACTGGAGTTAAAGACGGTTCTTAGCCACCATGTGGGTGCTGAGAATCGAACTCGGGTCCTCTGCAAGAGCAGGCAGTGCTCTTAATCGCTGAGCCATCTCTCCAGCCCCTCCTTTTGCCCCTTTTTATTCAGCATGAATTCCCAGCTCATGAGATGAATGGTGCTGAGCATATTTAGGGTGGCTTTTTCCAGTCTCCTCTACACACATCTTCCCAGATACCCACACAGATATATTTCACCATCTCCCAGGTGATTTTAAATCAGTCAACATGACAAGGAAAATTAACCAAAGAAACCAAGCCTTGGTTTTTATTTTATGAAGACTGGAAGAATTTTTTTTAATATCACTCTGGTTTAAAGACTGGGAGAATTTTTAAATGATTGTTGTGCTCTCTTGCTATGAGCATATGGAACTTAGAAGCAAATCTCCAGCCCATCTTTAACAAGGCCATTTTTCCTTTGTGTTTAGAAGCCTGAACTTTTTCCCATTTCAGTTTTTATCAGGTTATTGACTGTATTATATTATTGTCTCTTTTTTCTTTATTTGGGATTTTTTGAGAAAGAATTTCATGTAGCCCAGACTGGCCTCGAACACACTCAGTACTCTCTACCTAAGGATGACCAAGTCCTGGAATTCATTCTCTCTCTCTCTCTCTCTCTCTCTCTCTCTCTCTCCCTCCCTCCCTCCCTCCCTCCCTCTCCCTCTTCCTCTCCCTCTCCATATCCCTCTCTCTCTCATCTCTTCCTCTCTTCTTGCCTGGACCTCCTCAACCACTTCTTTTATTCAATGCCTTTATTTTTGAAAGCTGCTTCAAATCATTTGTAGAAGATAAGCTATTGAGCTATTACTAACAACATTTAAAAATTTATCACAGTAACAGATAAGCAGTTTTGGTACCATTTCATATTTATTTTTTTCAGGAAAGCAATGAGTTCTATTGGAAATAGTTTATATAAATAAGGCAAAATTCTCAAGGTCAGGGCGAACTGAAAAAAATATTTTGTTTGCAAATTATTTTCTCTATGTTCCTTATAGTTCAACATTATGAATATTCTTAGTTTCCAAAGCAGAAGTGAAAGGTGGGAAAGAAGGGGGCTAATATGTGATTCTAAATTATTATTGCAACCATAAAAGAAGAATTATATGTAGCACATCTTGCTGTTAGGAAAGAGATAAAATTTAGCTGTATATCCAAGCAAAGAGAGGGACATACAATAATTATATTGTGTAAAGGACTATGGTGGGGACTGCAAAAGTGGCTTCCTATGTTTAGCATTCCAGAATATCCCATTAGCCAGATCAATATACTTGCATTTACCCAGTCCTACCCGTTAACCCTTTTCACGCACTCTAACATGCTCATCATTTCTTGTTCTATCGAAGTTGGGAAAAGCTGGGCATGTTGGCACACACTCAAATCAAGCCAAAACACAACAAAGACACAAGGGTTAGGGCTGTAGCTCTGCTGGAAGAGTGCTTGCCTTACATGTACAAGGACCTGGGTTCAATCTCTAGCACCCCCTAAAGCAGGTACGTGCTACTGCATGCCCGTCATTTTAGCACGTGAGAGATGAAGGCAGGATGATCTTGAGTTCAAGGCTAGCCTCACTTAATAGGGCATTTCAGGTCTGCCTGGGACACAGGAGGCCTTGTTAGGAGACAAAACAAAGAACACCAATAAAACGTTGAGGAAACTTCAGGCTGTAATTCTTTGATGCTCGTTTTATTTATTACTGGAGCATAATGTTTGTTAAATATAATTTTAATAAATGAGTGATTGAGTATGCAAAGAAGAATATCATTCCCTGAGGAGTGACTCTAGAGATTTTCACATTTATAATCCTTGCCCCCTTCTCTGGAACAAGGGTTATAACTGGAAGAGTAAGGATTGCACAGAGCTGAATCTAGAGTTTCAGTATAACAGTGATGATGTCAAGACAGGCCATAGACGGCAATAGGTTATTGGGTCATTGGGTGGCTAGGAATATCCCTCAGGAGACATCAGGGTACAGAGTGTGCTTACTCCATATGTCTGCCTAGCATTTAAAGAATGCTGAGGGACTCAAGAAGTGTAGTTCCAGTCAAACACCATGAAGCCTTGATAGAAGGAACAGAAATTGAATAAATGTGAAAAGTCTCTGGGAGGAAGATATGCCCACTACTAATCTGACAGTTGCAGATACCTCCACTATGTTTCAGGATCACTGTTCAATTCATGGTGCTCAAGATTGGGGAAAAGCCTATTTTTAGCTGAGGACCATGAATCCACAGCATCTTGTCATTATATAAATGCCAGTGGAACAATGCTCTGGGGTTTCTCCCAGACATGGTTCCTACATGCACCTAGACATATCACAGATGTCTCCTTAGTTTCAAGGCAAAATGTTGTCATGACACACACAGTAAGGGGCAGGGCTAGGACTGGGCACCTAGCTTTGCTGAAGAGGCAGAGAAAGGTAGATCCCTGGTGCTCACTAGCTAGAATGAATGAGCTCAAATTTCAGCCAGAGATCCTGTTCGAAGAAAATAGTGACTGACGAGGATAACTAACATTGACCTTTGGCCTCCGCACTTGAGTATACATGTACACACACACACACACACACACACACACAAACACACACACACAAACACATACCTTCATAGAAGCATCCAGAAGTGTTTTTGACCAAATATTTGGACACTGTATCCCAGTCAAGTTAACATAGTTAACTATCATATGTAAAATCTTCCAAAATTCTTTGCCTTTATTATAGTTCTCTGTTCTGTTCACAATGTCCCCAGAACTCCTTGTCTCTTTCACAACTGTCCACTGTCTCACAATTTTCTACTTCTTGCCAAATCCTTCTCTTATAATTTTTGTTTCTTTCTCGCTCTCTTTTTCTTTCTTTCTTTCAAGACAAGGTCTCACTATGGCTGGCCTAGAACTTGCTATTTAGACCAGGCTGGCCTTGAACTCAAAGAAATCCATTTGCCTCTGCCTCCTCAAGTGTTGGGATTAATGGTGTGCACCATCATGCCTAGATTTGTTTTATTTTTCATTCCACAACTCTTTTTCTCCAAGTCCTCATTTACTCATAAAATTCCTTGTTCTCACACTTTTCTAATTATTCCTTCTTTCCCACAATATCCTATTCTACCCCACAATTCCTCATTCCATTCTTCAGTTCTCCTCTCACGTGGTTATTATAGCACATGAGTAAAGAACTCGTGATTATATTTATAATAATATCATGTTTACTTTTATTTATGTGTATGTGCCTGATTGTACACTACCTACATGCAATGTCCTGCAGAACCCAAAAGAGGGCATCAGAACCCCTGGGACTGGAGTTACAGGTGGTTGTGAGACATGTGATGTGAGTGCTGGGAACTGAACCCAGGTCCTCTGAAAGAGCAGCAAGTATTCTTTAACCACAGAGCAATCTCTCCAGCCCTACTAGTATGTTTTTCAATGTGTATTTCTCCATCTTCAGAAAAGTCATAGCTTACTAAGCTTTCTAGTCTCCTTATCATGTACTTCAAAATGTGTCCTGCTAGAGAGGCTCAACTCACACTCCAAAAGCCCTTGTCAGTCTAGGATTAGAAGAGGACATTGCCTCAAAAGGGAAAGCAACAAGCTGGGCATGGTGGTGCATGCCTTTAATCCTAGCACTCAGGAGGCAGAGGCAAGCAGGTCTTTGTGAGTTCAAGGCCAGCCTGGTCTACAGAGCGAGTTCCAGGACAGCTGAGGCTACAGGGAGACCCTGTCTCAAAAAGACCAAAAAAAAGGGGGGGAAGCAACTATTTCTGTGATCAAGAAAACCTCCATGGTAATGCAAGCCTTCAGCCCGAGATACTTAAGAAGCTGAGGTAGGTAAATTCATGTCAAGGCCCATCTGGGTTACAGAATGAGCTCATGATCAGCCTGGGCAACTTAATGAGACTGTCTCAAAAAAAAAAAAACCTGTAAAATAAAGAGGCTTGGAGAATGCAGCTCAGTGGTAGAGTGCTTGTTTAGCAAGTATGAGGCCCTCGGTTCCATCCTTAGTACCACCAAAAAATAAAATGGATGGCAATGAAGAAGGAGGAGAAAGAAGAGGAAGAGGAAGAAGGAAGAAGAGGAAGAGGAGGAAGAAAAGGAGGAGGAGAAAGACGAGGAGGAGTTAAAAAATCATGCTTAATGACAACAGATTAACATCCTAGCTTAAGCTTCTTTTTTCAATTTAGACTAGTAACTAGTGGGTACATGGACTAACACTTGTTGAACTTGACTTTTTTTTTTTGTCTTTTAGAGACAGGGTCTCCCTGTAGCTCCAGCTGTCCTGGAACTCACTCTGTAGACCAGGCTGGCCTTGAACTCACAAATATCTGCCTGCCTCTGCCTCCCAAGCACTAGGATTAAAGGCATGCGCCACCAGGTCCAGCGAACTTGACTTTTAATATCACTTATAGTTTAGTTCCTGGTGCATAAATGTCAATAAGCAAACACCAAAGAGACAAAGGAATCAACATATCTTTTTTTTTATTTTATGTGTATGAGTGTTTTGCCTTCATGTATTATGTAAGCGCCAGAAGAGGATGTCAAATCAATCCCCCCGCACTGGAGTTACAGAGGGTCATGAGCCTCCATGTGAGTACTGGAAAACAAATCTGGGTCCTCTGAAAAGAGCAGTCAGCACGCATAACTGCTGAGCCATCTCCCCAACCCCCCTGAAAGCTTTATTAAGAAACACATTTTGGGGACTGGAGAGATGACTTAGTGGTCCTCTTGCAGAGGACCAGGGTTTGATTCCCAACACTCACACGGTGGCAAACAACCATCTGGAAATCCAGTTCCAGGGGATCCTACAGTCTCTTCTGACCTCCTCCAGCATTGCACCACATGGGTGCAGTTACATGCCTGCAGGCAATACAATCTTAGATATAAAATAAAATAAAAGTAATAAAATATTTAAAAAGAAACATAGTTTCTTGGCAATAAATAGTGAGTGACTAAAAAAACAAGCAAATCCTGCAGTTATCGAGTCCGTCCACCTATTAACTCCTTGCTATATCTTCCTTTTTGAATTTTTTGTCACATATCATCCCAAGTTGGGGTAACTTCCAACTGTAAGTGCCTAGAGGTTTGTCTTGTTTGTCAGAGCAGCATGTTCTGGATAAATGTGATTTGAATGAATGAGTCAGAGATGTAAGCACAAGGGGAGAAAGCTGGCTGTAACTTCGCGTTTTCCTCCCACTGGAAGGAGGAAGGATAACAGAGTAGATATTCTAGCACAGAGCTGCAACCAGAGTTTCAGTTAAGACTAAGGTCAAGGCCAGCCCTTAGGTAGGTAGTAAGAGGGCACTGGGTGCATAAGAAAAATCATCTGTTAAGAGACAACAGGAAAGGAGTGTGCTTTATCTGTACATCTGCCTAGCATTTAAAGTCAGATAAGGCCAAAGAGTTACAAGAATGTGAGTCCATAGTTCTGGTTTAAAGGATATGAAAACTAGCTGGAAGGAATACGGACCCCACAGTTCAAGTTTAGATAACGTTTAGAAACTGGGGTAAACTGAGCTGAAAAGTAGCAGGAAAGGCCACATCAAGCGTTTGTTTCCCTGTTGAGGTTGCCGGTTTATAGCACGCTAAATTGCGGTATTCAAAGGAGAGAGAAACCTGAGGAAATCCACTTTTTAGACGAAGCTTTTAGGCCAGCAGAATGATTTTATCCTTAAGAGTAGCCCACCTCTAGCAGGGAAATGGAGGTGGGGTTGGTCCAGAAAACAGGGAAGGAGACGGGCCAGAAAAGATCTCAGAGCTGTGGCTCAGAGTGAGGGGCGGGGTTTAAATTGGAGGGGTGTGGTTAGAGTGGAGAGCAGAGGAGGGCATGGTCCGGTGGGGCGTGGCCAGGGCGGTCCCTATGGAAATAGCAAAGCTAGAAGGGCTGTGGGGCGTGGCTTTGGGAGCGTGGTGTGGATAAGCTGGAGTGAGGGGCGGGGCTTCGGCGCCAGGGGGAGGGGCTTCGATAGCCTCCTGCAAGTCCTGAGTCCTGGGAAGCTAACTTGCAAGCTGCAAGGTAAGTGCTGTCTGGAGACATCCAGGTAAGGATGGGCAGCCAAGTGGCGTGGGAACTTCGGGGAGGACAGACGGGCTCAGAGATGGCTGAGATCGTCCCCACGACCCTCCACCCAGCGGATCCAGGACTCGCAGCCGCAACAGTTGTTGGTTGCAGGAGTTTCCGCGGGGCGCCCCTGACTAAGAGGGCCTAATTGGGCGTCATCCTTCCCACCCACCCCCCTCTTTCTTCACTCTGGGAATCATCATGCGGTCGCACCTTCGTGGTTCTTCTGCATTTGAGGAGAGAACTGTACTAGAGAATTTGTGGAGGGACCGGAGGAGCAGTTCCTTGGGACAGACAGCATGTTGCCGGAGTAGGTTGAATCTACCAAGAAACTAACTCAGCCTGCTATGAAATAGTCGGAGAAAGGGTTAGGAAAGTCTACCAGTTCTGAAGTTTCAGTTCCAGAAACTGAGGCGCTGGGACTACCTCCCTCCGACTGTATTTTTTCTTCAGCCCCACCCCCACTATGCCAAGGGTTGCAGACAGGCTCACAGCCATCCCCATCGTGGCGTTGGAACACCATGAGAAGTGGTGCCGGTAGAGAAATCTGAGCTTTCTCACCCTGAAATTCCCTCTTCTGGCTTTTTTGTTTTGTGCTCCGCCTTAGATCTAGAGGAGGGTTACCTCCCAAATACAGAATTGTTGCTGGCTGCCATTCTTAGCGAGCTATTCATCCATTGTTAAGTATTTTCTGCCCTAAGGCTGGTGTCAGCCAGCTCCTTAATATTACTGTCAGTGCCCTCCCCTCTTGTGAATTTTCCCTGGGAAGTTTGAGAACTCCTCGGAGCTAATGTGCACACCTCAGTTTGAACAGAACTTGTCCTTCCTCGGGTACTGAAAATCACTTTATCTTTCTTCCTCCCTACCTTTCCTTAGGGATAATCTGGCCTTCTCTGTGCTGCTTTCTCTGTTTAGAAGCTTGGCTGGAGTCTGGCTAGAAGTAGCCCCATTTTTCTTGTGAGTAAAAGTGACACGGATCTCTGAGCAACTCCTCTGAGTTGCTCAGAGGGGCTGATGTTCCCAGATGAGTGGAAAAATGGAAAGCCTTTAGGACTTTCTTCCTTGAGTCACATTTTTAAAAAGTCTGGAGTTCCTTATAAGACTAAAAGCGGCAGCAAGGGTACCATGCTCAGATGGAAGTCATGTGCCCAGAGAAGAAGTGGGTGAGAGGAGGAAACTAAAGCTTTCTCCATCAAGATTTGGCAGGCTAATCTCTAATTCTGATTTCAGGGAATTGCAAAAGGCTTTGCTTCCTTTCGAAATCAGGAGATGAGAAAAGGACTAGTCAGTCTGATGAGAAACAAAGAATTTCTTTCATTGTGATTATAATCTTTACTTTGAGTACATTTTCTTTATCACTGTTTTGCATAAAGTTTAATCAGGCAAAATTCACAGTGCTTGTAACCTACACAATTTATGAACTATTCTTTAAGGGTTTTCACAGTTTCTTCTTTTTCCATACATTTCTAAGTCTGCAGATGAGAGACATGTCAGGATATCTGGACATCCAAGGATATACGTCAATCATTAGTTCTAGCAAAGGCGATTACATTCCGTGTAGAAAGCTTAGCGTTCCTGTGACCCATTGATGTGTCAATGATACATCTCTAAGGACAAACTTAAACACAAGTGGAGTTTCTCTTTTTTAAATGTTTTTGAATGTATTTATTTTTAGCTTATTTGAGTGTTTTGTTGGATGTAAGTGCACCATGTGTGTGCAATTCCCAGAGGCAAGAAAAGGGTGTTAGATCCCCTGGAACTTGAGTTGCAGACAGTTGTTATCTACCTTGTGGGTACTAGGAACCAAACCCAGGTCCTCTAAAAGAGCAGCTAGTGTTCTTAACCACCGAGCCATCTCTCCAGCCCCATACACATAGATTTTTTTTTTTAATGTGGAATATGGTAAGATGTGGTAGTAGATCCTTGGGAAGTTGTATGTTTGATTAAACATTATTTACTACTTAGACTGTGTGAATTCAGTATGATCTAAATAATCAACTATCAAATTTTTACTTTCTTTTTTTTGATTGATGCTTTGTGTATTTCATACATCATTTTCCAATTCAGTTCAGGCATATATCCCTTTCCCTTCCCCCCACCCCACCCCTACCCATCCCAGATCATGCATTCTGCTGTAACTTTTCTGCATCTCTCTCTCTGTTTTTTTGTTTTTTTTTGTTTTGTTTTCATTTTTTAACAATAAGTGATAATTTGTGAGTACAAGCATTGTTCATGTAAAACCAACTTGCAAGCAGTTGTGCCCAAACCCACACAGCTCATGGGTCCCACCATCTACCAGGGGGGGCCTGTATGTTCAATCAAGTTGATCAAATGAGTGTCCAGTCTATATTGTACTTTCACCATTCACCCCAATCGTAGCCCTTTACATTCTACCGTGCCCCCTCTTCCGCAGATTGTTCCCTAGGCTTAGAAAAGGGGCACAGGTGGATGAGAAGCAAAACAGTCTACTTTCTCTGGAGCTGTTGTCTTGGTCTCTAGTCAATTCTGCCTGTTTTCTTTCATGGGCTGACAGCTTGTCCAGGCATAACCTTTCGATTCTACTAATGAAGCACACGCAATTAGTATATAGGTATTTAAACAGTACTAATTGTTATGGTAGGTTACTTTGGTATAGACACATGTTTGGATGGTATGTTAATCCATGAATTACATTTTCTTCTGTTAAGTATGACAGGGTCTTCCTGTGGTTTATAACATCTCCTAACCATTAGAGGATGTAAGCTTGTGGCATCAGCTGTGCGTTATTCCTCCAAGGAGAGAGCCAATAGCCAATTAGATTTGAGATATACAGGCATATGGCTGCCACTGCTGCACAGTATTTCCAGGCAGGTGAGGTGTAGCTGGTGCTGACGGAGGAGTCTTGCTTGACTCAAGGAGACCTATATTTGCTTTATTGGTTTAGTGGCCTTTGGTAACACTCTCTGGCATTCTTTTGGATTATTGGAGTTTCATTTCAAATTCTGTGTGACCAAACCTGACCTACTGATTTCCAGACAAAACCTATCCCATGCACCATGCACCATGTTCTCATTCTGACTTTATGACAGTTCTACCCTAGTTGCTTAGGTCAAGAATCTTCCAGCAATCCTTAACGTCTTCCTTTCAAATAATATAGACTTTACCTCCAAGATATATCCAAAAGTCAATCACTTCTTACCATATGCACTCTGATATGCTTAATTCAACTCCTAGATGTGTGTTTATCCATGCCACACACAAGCATGCAGACACCAGAGGAAGGCATTGGGCATCTTCCTCTAGCATTCCCTACTTTATTCCCTTGAGACAGGCTCACTTACTGAACTTGAAATTTACAGAGTTGTCTAGGCTAATCAGTAGGCTCTCAGAACCCACCTGTCTGTGCTCCCCAGAGCTAGGATTACAGGCCCTACTGGTCACACCCAGATTAAACTGTATATGGATCCTGGGGATTCAGACTCCAGTCTTCACACTTGCGCTATCTCCCCAGATCTCAACTCCTTGGATTATCCTACAATTTTCCTTTTTCTATACTGTCCCCTCCCATATGCTCTCCAAAGAGAATTTTCTTCCTTTCTTTTTTCTTTCCTTTTTTTTTCTGCCCTACTAGGTATTGAATTTAGAGCCTCACACATGCTAGGGAAGCATTCTATCATTGAGCTATATTTCCAGCCCTTTTGGGACCATTTGTTATGTTGTTTGTTTGTTTGATTGATTTTTACTTTATATGTATAAGTGTATTGCTTGCAGGTATGTAAGTGTGCCCATGTGGTACAATGCCTACAGAGGACAGAAAAGGGAGTTGGATCCCCTGGAACTGGAATTATAGAAGGTTGTTAGGCCACCATGTCGATGGTGGGATTTGAATCCAAGTCTTCCACAAGAACAGCCAGTGCTCTTAACTGCAGAGCCATCTCTCCAGCCCTCATTTGATTTTTTTTTTTTTGGTCTTTTTCGAGACAGGGTCTCCCTGTAGCCCCAGCTGTCCCGGAACTCACTCTGTAGACCAGGCTGGCCTTGAACTCACAAAGATCCGCCTGCCTCTGNCCGGAACTCACTCTGTAGACCAGGCTGGCCTTGAACTCACAAAGATCCGCCTGCCTCTGCCTCCCAAGTGCTAGGATTAAAGGCCTGTGCCACCACGCCCGGCCTCATTGATTTTTTTTTAAGCCCTGACTGACCTGCACTTGCTATGTAGCCCAGGCTGGTCTTAAACTCATGGTAATCTTCCTGACTCAGCCTCCCAAGTTCTGGAATTATAGACAGGCACTACCATATCTGGCTTTAAAGCAATTTGAACAGGTGACACAGAGTGACCTTTTATGAAGATAAATTATATTGCTAGTCCTTTGATCAAAAATCTCTATTTTCTCCCCCATTTCACTTAAAACACTGTTCACACCCTGGGCCAACCTTTTCCAACAGTGAACACAGGGTAATGTCTAGAGATTGTCTGTTTTCCCTACTCTGGGGTGAGTATTCCGAGCTTCTACATGGTGCTAGCCATTTAAAAAATTCTCTATGTCTTTCAGTCCTTAGCTCGAAAGTTACCTTCTCAGTCAGGCGAAAT
The DNA here is from genome assembly GCA_009823505.1 of Rhizomys pruinosus. Taxonomy (NCBI): domain Eukaryota; kingdom Metazoa; phylum Chordata; class Mammalia; order Rodentia; family Spalacidae; genus Rhizomys; species Rhizomys pruinosus. The sequence goes on along the minus strand of VZQC01000216.1, from coordinate 2,137,200 downwards.
ATACTACTCCTGCCCCAGGGGCACTCCAAATTCATGTGATCCTGCTCAGTGTTTCACAGAACGCATTTGTATCATCTCTACAACTGATTTATTTATTTATTTTTATTTTAAGAGACAGTTTAACTATGTAACTCTGGCTGTCCTAGAACTCACTATGTAGACCAGTCTGGCCTTGAACTCACAGAGACCTACCTGCTTCTGCTTTTCTAGTGCTGGGATCAAAGATGTGGGCCACCAGGCCTGTCCCTTGACTTATTTAATATACTGGTTGTTTACTATCTGTCTCTCCCTATCAGAATATAAATTTCCCAAGATTAGCAAATTTGTTTTGTTCCCTTGAGCCTTAACAGTGTCTGGCATTTACTAGATTTTCAACTGATAATTTTTTAATTAATAAATTTAGGGGCTGGAGAGATGGCCTAGCAGTTAAGAGTGACGACTGCTCTTGCAGAGGACCCGGGTTCGATCCCCAGCACCCACATGGCAGATGAGAACAGTCTTTAATTCCAGCTCCAGGGGAATAATCCAACACCCTCTTCTGACTTCTGTGGCATTGCATGACACAGTTGCACAAACCTACATGTAGACAGTACATTCATACACATACAAAAATAATAAATAAAATTAAAAAATATTTAAAAATAAATAAAATAAATTCTTAAAAATAAATAAATAAATTTAAATTGTGTGTGTGTGTGTGTGTGTGTGTGTGTGTGTGTATGTGTGCTTATCTGTATGTTTCTGTCCACTTGAATTCAGGTGCCCTTGGCAATCAAGGCTGTTGGATTCCCTTGGAGCTGGCTGCCTGAGGTGGGAACTGAACTTGGGTCTTCTGGAAGATCAGCAAGTGCCCTTAATCACTGAGAAATCACTCCAGCCTTCAGTTGATATTTTGAAGAAACTAAAAAAGGAGTAATGGATTGAATGAAAGGAGAGAAATTGAAAGAATCACCTCTTCTTTGACTTGCCTAGCTCTACGCTGCCTGCTCCTACCCAACCTATGCTGTACTGCCACAATCTTCAGAAACCATCTATTGCATGGAATAACATCTGAAGCTTTCCAGTCCTTTAGAAACTCATATTCTCCAAAATCTATCTCTGATCCTGCTCCATCCCTGCCTTGGTGGTTTTGTGATAATTATGGGAAGTGAGGCCAGAAGTCCCACTTCTCTGGGAGCCATACTAACAGATCAAAGAACCCCATAAATCACCTCTGCAGAACTCTGTGTTCTGGTCATGTGAGTGGCCATTCATTCGTTTATACAATTCTTGGGTCCAGCAAGCACACCCTTGTCCTTGTCCTATCACAACCTTCCCATTGAAAGCTGAGCTTGCATGTTCCTTCCATTGAATACACATGTTACCTGGCATTACCTCCTTGAAAGTCACTAAGTCTTTCATGGCACCTACACTGTTAGCAAGAAAAGACTTTCTGTCTTTAGGACCTTTGCCCATCCTTACCCCTCCACTGACAATGTTCAGCAAATCAGTCTAAGTTCTGCTTATTTCAACCCAAATTGTCCTCTCTGGCCTCATCACCCACACATCATCACTCTGTAAAGTTTATCCTATCCTTTCCTGTACCTTTAGTCCTCCTATTGATTCATCTCTGATGCTTCTGCTCCCAAACTTAAAGCTGCTGTGCCCTTCCATCCCATGTTCTCATTGCACTAAGCTGTGGCTGTCATCACACCCAGCTTTGAATAAGAGATATCTGTTCAACTATACTAAGAAAAAGAAGTCAGCCACAGAAGAGCAAATATAATTCCACTTATATGAGGTACCTGAAATAGCCAAATATACAGAGAAATACTATAGAATAAAGAATAGCAAGGATTGAGGGTGGTAAAAAGTTATTACTTATTAAGTACAGAGTATACACTATGGATGATGAAAAAGGGAGTGATAGTGATATGATGTTTTGAGTGTATGTGCTGTTGATGAATTTGTATAATTAGAATGATAAATAATATATGGGATTTTTTTTTGTCTTTTTGAGACAGCGTTTCCCTGTAGCCCCAGCTGGCCTGGAACTCACTTTGTAGACCAGGCTGGCTTTGAACTCACAAAGATCTGCCTGCCTCTGCCTCTCAAGTGCTGGGATTAAAGGCATGCACCACCATACCCAGCTATAATATAGATGTTTTACCACAAAATTTTAAAAGGTAGGAAACCAATAAAAAATACTTCTACTTATAGATTACAAACCTTGCAGAGTGGGGAAAGAGCATAGTTTTTCACCATTACCCAGTGCACTGCTATGCATACAATAACATTCTTTATTTCTTAAGTGTGGGAATGGAAGTCAATTCAGAGAAAACACAGAGCCAAGCATGTTTTCCTTGCATCTCTTGAAAGGTTTTAAAATTCTATCTTAATGTCAAATAAACCTATCAGAGGGAATTCTATGTGGTTACAGTTGTTTGATTTATTGGCTTTAAGAATTACCATGAAAAGTCATCCAAAATGCTGGAGAGATGACTCAGTAGTTAAGAGCACTGGCTGCTCATGCAGAGGGCTTACGTTTGGTTCCCACCAACCACATAACAGCTAACAACCATCTATAACCCCAGTTCTAAGGAATCTTACAGCTTCTTCTGGCCTTGGGTTTGCACACACATATCACAGTTACGTACATACAAGGAAAGTAAATAAATCAAAAAAATGTAAGGTGGGGCTGGAGAGATAGCCTAGCGGTTAAGAGCACCAACTGCTCTTGCAGAGGACCTGGGTTTGATCCCCAGCACCCACATGGCGGCTAAGAACCGTCTGTATCTCCAATTCCAGGAGAACTCCAGTTCCAGGGGAATCTGAGACCCTCTTCTGACCTCCGTGGCATTTCGCGACACGGGTGCACAAACCTACAGGCAGACAGTACATTCATACACATACAAAAATAAATAAAAATTTAAAAAAAATGTAAGGCATCCAAAAGTGCTGGGTGTGCTAGTGTACACTTATAGGTTCAAAACTAAAGAGGCAGAGGCAGGAGATTCTCTGCAGGTTCAAGGCCAGCCTGGGCTACATAGTAAGTTCCTGGCCAGGCGCAGCTACATAGTGAGACTTAGACTCAAAAAAGCCAAGGGGTGGAAAAAGTAAGCACCCAACATTGCTTTCTAGTGTCTTAGTTTTTGGACTGATATCATGAGTAGCATTTTGGAACTGAATAATAGTAAGTTTTATAACATTTTTGTAACACCGGCTTTTTCAGAGTGATTTCTCATTGCTTGCTCTATTTGAGTCACAGAGACAGCCTCTTGTACATTGCTGTTGAACAACTATTTTTCCTTGCTCCTCTGATTCTATGTTGTTGCATAAATTTAAGAGTGCATATTGGGGCTGGACAGATGGCCTAGCAGTTAAGAGCGACAACTGCTCTTGCAGAGGACCCGGGTTCGATTCCCCAGCACCCACATGGCAGCTGAGAACCGTCTTTAACTCCAGTTCCAGGGGAATCCGACACCCTCTTCTGACCTCTGCAGCATTGCATGACATGGGTGCACAGACCTGCATGCAGACAGTAAATTCATACACATACGAAAATAAATAAAATTTTTAAAAAATAGTGTGCATTAAACCTTAACCTTAAGTACTTTGGTTCAGAGAATCTATTTATTCCACTGAAGTGCAGCTATATATTATACAGTTTGATGCTAAACATGGACTTCCAAGGAGGAATGGAGAAGTTTTTAAGATTAATTTTATGAGAGACAGAGAAAGAGAGAGAGAGAGAGAGAGAGAGAGAGAGAGAGAGAACCCACAGGTGCCTGTAGAGGCTGGAAGAGTATATTAAATCCCCTGGAACTGGAGTTACAGATGGTTTTGAGCTGCCTGATGTGGGTGGTGCTGTGAACTGGACCAGGTCCTCTGTAAGGGCAGAAAGTGCTTTCCCTACAGCTGAGCCATTTCTCCAGCCCTGGAAATAATGTTCTTATTCTTAGCTCTCATCCAGATTAATATGTTTACATTAAGGGTTAGATTGATACTAAGAAGGTCTATAGGAATAACGTGGTTTTTTTCAACATTTCAAAACACTGATAGTTTTCATGTTCTATAATAAAAATCATCAGAGGCTATTCCATGCAGATAACTTTTATAGAGATTAAACTATAAATTAGGAGGATATTTTCTTATAAAAATATAGTCATGGATCAGTTAGTATGATTTCTAACATTTACTTTCAAATAATCCAAGGAGGAGAAATAGAGGGAGTATATAAAAAAAAAAAGAAACAAAAGAATCCTAACCCAACCTAAGGAAAAAAAAATAAGGAGAATGTGATACATAGCTGGTTTTAATATTTTATTCTTCCCTATACAGCCGTTCATCAATATCCATGGAGATTGATTCTGTGATCCACTCAAATACCAAAATCTAAAGATGTGCATGTCTTTTGTATAAAATGAAACAGTCATCATATATGTGTGCACAATTTTCATGTTTCTATGTATGTTAGGGAATTTTCATTCATTTATCCTGATGCTTTTTTAGACAGTCTCACTATGTCACCCAGACTGGCTTCAAATTTGCAATCTTCCTACCTCAGCCTCTCAAAGGGCTATGTTTACTAGTTTGTACCTCTACATGGGAAAAACAATTATAATTTAAAAAATTATTCAAACTAAAACTACATAGAACAAAGATATAATTGTTGTCTTTAAAATATTTTTGATTCAGGACAGAGGTGGAATGTCTTTGATTATGACATTCAGGAGGTAGAGGCAGAGGGAATTCTGTGAGAAAGTCCAGCCGGTTCTACATAGGGAGTTCCAGGCTGACGAGGGCTCCATAGTGAGACTCTGTCTCGAAAAAAAAATTTTTTTTTATTGATGCTTTGTGCATTTCATACATCATTTTCCAATTCAGTTCAGGCATATTTCCCTTTCCCTTCCCCCCTACTCCCACCCTATCCCAGATCATGCATTTTGCCATAACTGTCCTGCATCTTTCTCTCAGTTTTTTTTTTTTTCATTTTTTAGCTATAAGTGATGATCCATGAGTACAAGCATCCTTCATATGAAACCAATTTGCAGGCTGTTGTGCGAAAACCCCCACAGCCCCACCATCCAGTGGTGGGGTGAGGGGTTGTATGTTCAATCAAGTTGATCAAATGAGTTTCCAGACTACATTGCTGTAGTTTCACCATTCACCCCAATCGCAGCCCTTACATTCTACCACGCCCCCTCTTCCGCAGATTGTTCCCTAGGCCGTGAACTTCTGACCCATCTGCTTCTACCTCCAAAGTGCTGAGATTATAGACAGGCACTGTCATTCCCAATTTATGAGGTACTGGGGATTGAACTCAGGGCTTCAATGATTTTTTAAAAAGTTGTGAGGTATGGTTGGTTGAATCCATAGGTGCAAGTGCAGCAGGTCTGTAGTATAAATTTGAAGTTTTTCATAATAAAAAATGAACAAGGCCAGGCGTGATGGCACACACCTGTAATCCCAGCACTCGGGAGGCAGCGATCTTTGTGAGTTCAAGGCCAGCCTGGTCTACATAGTGAGTTCCAGGACAGCTGGGGCTATAGGGAGTCTCTGTCTCAAAACACCAAAAAAAAAAAAGGAAGAAGAAGAAAGCCAAATCAGATGATGAATCAGGGTGGTCATCGATCCGTGTTCTGCAAAGCTAATTCACTTAAAGGAGAAATTTGAAAACAATATGTTAGAGTTTTATATCAAGATGATCTGTGTATGTGTGTTTCTGTTTGTGTGTGTCCATGCAGAGCTGTGTGGAAGCAAAAGGCTTTCTCAGTCACTGACCACCTCATTTTTTGAGACAGGGTCTCTCACTTAACCCAGAGCTCACCAATTAGCTAGACTGGCTGGCCTGCCAGCTCCAGGGATTCTCTTGTCTCTGGTTCGCTAGTGCTGGGATTACAGGCGTGCTCTGCCATACCTGGCTTTTTACATAGATATTGGGGATTTAAACTCAGGTCCTCCTGCTTGCATGATAAGCACTTTACCAACTGAACCATCTCCCCACTCCTTATCAGGATAATCTTTAAAAACATTTTCTACCAGACTATGTCTGTAATCCTGAGTCAAACTTCTGCATATCTTAAATAACGTCTGCTTGGGCACACATGTGTCCTCCAAGCATGTGTATACATAAACATAGACACAAAACTATAAACAAAGCTGGTTTTAACTTTGCTTTGATGACTTCCAATACAGACGCAGTTTAGAAATCACTTATCCTAAAAACCCCAGTAGACAGGCCTAGAGGCAAGGCACCTCCTTGTCCTTCACAAACTTCTTCCCAGGTCTCTTCTCTCATGTAGTAGATGCATTTCACCACCTCTCTTGATTTCAGGACATACATGTGGTAAAGTAATGCACACAGAGTACATGGGACTGGGTCAAAGACCAATGTAACGTGCATCTGGCAAGATGAAGTCACTATAGTTAAGTCCTACCCGAAGCCCTCAATTGTTTTTAGGGAATAGTGAATGGAATTAAGTCTGCTTCCTGTCTTCATTGGACACCCCAGTGGGGTGTGACTTTTCTCTCATTTCACTTGGATGTAGCCTTCCTTCGTCCCTCTAGTTCAACAAGAGCAGGTTCAGTGACAGCAGCACAGAAGAGCCAGCTCCTGAGTACTTCCTAGCAGGAATGTGCTTGACTAGAGAGAAGAGGAGGAGCTCACATTATTCACCTCCCTGCTCACACACGAGGATCATTTGCTTATTTGTTTTACCTTTTTTTTTGGGGGGGGGGGTTCTTTTTGAGACAAGGTCTCCCTGTAGCCCTAGGTCCTGGAACTCACTGTGTAGACCAGACCGCCCTTGAACTCACTATGTAGACCAGACTGCCCTTGAAGAAGCGCCTGCCTCTGCCTCCCAAGTGCTGGGATTAAAGGCATCTGCCTCAACGTCCAGCTTGATTTAATTTTTTAGACTCTGATTCGGAAGAAAAGTTCAGATCTGTGGTGAAAACTATCTCCCAGAGTTCCCCAAGTTTCCTTTTGGCCCTTTGCTCTATACTCAAAGCCAAACTGCTAAGAGCCTTCTTTTAGACAGAAGACAGACTCTATGGAGCCGTAAACATCCTGCTGTGAATCGCTTTGCTGCATCGTTCCCTGGTTCACTGTTTCACAAATTACAAACTTTGTTGCGGTGAAAATTCACATGAAATAAAGTTAGCCTCTCTGAGTGGAAATCTCAGAGGCATATAGAATCTTCAGTGTTGTATAACTGACAACTCTATTTAGTTCCAAAGTATTTTCATTCCCTCAAATAGAAACCCCGTGCCCAATATGTTACCATTCCCCCATTCCCTTGTCACTCATCCCCTTGCAACCATCTTCTGTCTCTGTGTTTCCCTTTTTATGTGTATGAGTGTATTGCCTGCACGTGAGTACGTGCACCCATGTCAACCAATCCCATGAAGTCAGAAGAAGGCATTGAATCCCCTGGAACTGGAGTTACAAATGCTTGTTCTCCACCATGTGGGTACTGGGACTCAAACCCAGGTCCTCTGCAAGATCAGCCAGTACTCTTAACCACTGAACCATCTGTCCAGCCCCGATTTTCTTACTTTAAGTACTACACGTGCTTGGTTAATTGATATAGGAGGGCTAAGCCCACTGTGGACAGCACTACTCCCTGGGCAGGTGGTTCTATGTTGTATAAGATAACTAGCTAGCTAAGCTTGAGCTAGAGCAAACTAGCAAGTGAGCGAGTCAGCAAGCAGCCTTCTCTGTGCTTTCTGCTTCAAGCTTCTGCTTAAGTCCTGCTCTGATTCTCCTCAATGATGGATTGTGACCTGTAAGTATAAGATAAAACAAACTTTCTTTCCCTAAGTGGCTTTTGGTTAGAGTGTTTTATCACACAATGCAGATCGAAGTAGAGTAGGATTCTTTCCCTCTAACATCATCACATTATAGCATGTATCAGAATTTCATTCTTTTTAATGTCTTTTGTCCCTACTTAGAATCACAGTATCCAGAGCAAAGCAAATGATAATGAACATGGAAAAAAAGTGTCTCGGGAAAAGTCCCATCCTTGAGTGCCCTAGAATAGGTTCACACTCTGATGGGTTTTCTTTTAGATAAGGCAAGACTTTGTGGGTCTTTTTGTCATTCGGGTCCTTTAAGTAGAGATATGAGATGCTCCTCTCAAAGGGTATATCAAAAATATATGTCAACCATGTGGCCCAGTGATAAAGTACTCGCCTGGCATGCTTATGGGGTACTGTGATACTTAGCACTCATAAAATAATAAAATAAAATAAAATAAAATAAAAAGTCTTACAAGCATTTGAGAAAGGAAATACCGTTAATACTATTCCAGAATATGCTGGCTTTCATGTCATAATTCTCATCCTTAAAATTAGGATGAACATCACCAAAGAAACCTGCTCAGGTCACTCAACTAGAAATCCTTAAAGCCCTGCCCTAAGAGATGCAGCTATAGCAGAAACAGACATGGTCACTCTAACCATGGGGCTTAGGTTTTGCATAAGATGGAGTTATAAACTACATTTCTGATCAGATGCCTAATTCACTATGCTAAGCATCAAGATGAGGCTGTTAGACTAATCTGGTGAGCACGTAGTCAGGGGAAGATTTAAGGAAGTGAGTCTGAAGTCAGTCATTTAAAAGGTAAGCAGGAGTTAACCAGGCATAGATGGAAAGAGAACAGTCCTGGGAATGAATGCGGAATTTAACAAACAAGACTTTAAAAAAAAATCCAGAACTTGTTTGTTCACTTGTAACAGGAATAGGAGCTTTCAGGAAAAGTTGATGAAGCAATTGCAGCAGCGGTGACAGACTGCTGGAAGAGAAATGTTCAGTTAACATTACGTGATTTGAGACCTAGAATACCTTGGAAAGTATTAGCTTCTGAGACTTTCACTGTGGACATGAGTGGTAGAGAAAGTTCAAGAGTTAAAATTGTCCATTTTTCCTATGTTCCAGGGCCATAGTGTTAAACTAAAATTTAGTAAAGAGTCACAGATTATATTTAAGTTTAGATTTCAAAACCACCCGTAACTAGTTTGGCAGGATATTTCTGGGGTTTTTTTGTTTGTTTGTTTTTGGTTTGGTTTGGTTTGGGTTTTTACCAAGACAGAAGCAGTTTTTGTTTGGTTTGGTTTTGTTTTAATTCCAGCAGCCTAAAAGGAACTTTAATCTTATTGGATTCTTCCTACAAGTAAACATCATGCTGGATAATTAATTGGGATTCTAGGTAGTAAATCTGTTTTGTGTAGGATCTTTTCTCTGGCTCTGGGACACTAATATTTGCCTACCATGAGGGAATGGCCAAGCTGGCCCATGCATGAGTCAGTCCCGTGAACCCTGCCTACCAGGAGTGAAAAACAAGAGTGAATAGACCATTGACTCGCCTTTGTCCCTCCCCCAACTCAGGGTGTGGGCCACCAATCCTCAATGTTGTCGCCTTTTTCAATGTCTGTTGTATATAGCTTGTCTTCCTCTGTCATCCTCCAGGTTTTGTAGGCTCCCGTGAGGCATTTAGCAACTGCTCAAAATTTCAAGCAAAAGATGTTCATGATGAATCACCTAAGGGTGATTCTTCAAGCATCTCCTTGCAAATCGCTGTGGAGAAGGTTGCAGCTTCCAAGGTTCATGCCAGTGAGGCCCTGCAGTCTCTATACCTGCACTTACAGAACCCGGAACCGAGCCCGTGAGTACTCCACTTCCCTAAAGAGAGTGAACAGGCTGATGGCTAACCATGTGTGGATACAGGGGCAATGCTACTCCAGTGTGGGATTGCGTACGATAAGAACTGTAAGCATGACCAGATATGTAGCAAATGTGGAAAGTCCTTTCTTGACCAATTTTAGCATGCTAAAATGATGATTTGCTAAAACTGGGCAAGTGATATGAAAACTTTCAAATATCTTGGACTCTGGGCTGGGAGTCTAGCATGCCTGAGGCCCTTAGTTCAATCACCAGTACTGAAAAAAAAATGTGATCAAATATCTCAGAATCTGATATAATTATCATTTCTTGTTGGAAACTGTTGGTTAAGCTTGCTCCACAGACTAGAAACTGTCTCAGTGAAACTTATGTTTGCAGAAGTTGCATATTAATTTTTGTGAGCAGCTCAGTGTCTGCATGCTTCTAAATAGTCTGTCCTGAGTTACAAATCCCAAAATTAATCCCAGATCTTTGGGAGTTCAAGGCCACCCTGGTATACATAATGAGTTCCCTGGGTAAAAATGAAATGTTTGTAAATGAAGAACACTAATCAAGTTTAAATCCAAGATTCTGAAACTTATCCATAAATATATTTTAGTTGTAAGTTCTGTTACTTGCCTTAAACCTTGGGTGTTTTCTTATTAAACTGGCCTGAGTCATAATAAATTTCTAGTGGTTGGGTGTGGCTTCCTAAAAGCATGTCCACATCCTATTCAGAATGGTTTATTGTGAACTCTGGTGCTTTGTGGTCTACAGCCTAGAAATGGAAAAACTTAGTCATATTAATCTAGCCGCTAAAATTTTCCTCTTTTATTTTTGAGCAGAAAGTTGAAAGTTAAATTTAAAATCCTGTTTGCTTGTGTCTTTAGGACAGCAGTTTACCACTAGCAGTAGTGGCCTTAGGGGGCTAACTTCCCTTGATTAATCTCTTGCATAAAAAAGACATGTGCTTCTTGGTGGAAAAAAAAAAAAAAAACGGGCACAGTTTCCATTGATCTAGCTTGTGGCTTGTCAGAGTGTCCAGACCTGTTTTCAGGCAAGAGAATATTGTGGTCATTGCTGGCCGACTAAGCATATTTCCTTTTCTGCTAGCTGGTCTTTCCCCTGCTTTGCCATCAAGATTTTAGCACTCATTGTTTCTGGCAGCCCCGCAGCCCAACAGGCCAGTGTACAGAGCTGACAAGAAGGACGTGAGGTTGTCCAGGGTTAGAAATTCAGTTCTGGCAGTTCCTTTTAGCATTATAGTTATAGTTGTCAGTCATCATCATAGGTTCAGTGCCTGTCTAAGATGTTTGAATCTGACCATTTTATTGGTTGTCCATCTGGTTTTTATGAGATAGAGTCTCATGTAACCCAGGCTGGCCTTGAACTCCTGATTCTCCTGCCTTAGTCTCCCACAGAAGACAGGTAAGCACCACTATACCCAGCTTCAAATTTGGCCATTTTAAGGTAAGATAAACCAGTGTAAGGAATAAAGAAAGTAAGAGGCTGTGGCAGTTTAGAAAACATCTCAGCTTTAACCTTCTCTGCCAAATAATCACTGCCTGTCTATTCAAACTGCTGTTCATTGTTTTCTCAAGACTAGTTGTTAACTTTGGGGGATTTAATAGATTATTAACATACCAATTACCAGAGATGAAAATAAAATCATTTTTCATTTAAGAGTGCCCTTTAGCCTAATTATTACACTAAAACTTAGATATAGATAGGAGGTGTTGGTACATACCTTTAACCCCAACACTCGGGAGGCAGAGGCAGGCAGAACTCTGTGAGATCAAGGCCAAGCCTGGTCTACATAGCCAGTTCCAGGCAAGCAAGTGCTACATAAAAAATATTTAAGCATAAGATCTTAAACCATAAGAAAATAAATCTGATAATTTATTAATTCTGAATTTAATAAAATGGAGACTGTTTCAAAAAGACCAAAAAAAGGCATAGTGGGATATGTCTGCAGCAGCGAGTGGTGGGACATAACGGTAGGACAAACTGAAGAGGCAGAGACAGGAGGATCTGGAGCTCCAGACCAGCCTGGGCTACACAGCACTTCTGTAGGGCTTGGTGGCACATGCCTTTAATCCCACTACTGGGGAGGGAGAGGCAAGCAGATTGCTGTGAGTTCAAAGCCAGCCTGGTCTACATAGTGAGTTCGAGGACAGCAGGGGCTACAGGGAGACTCTGTCTCAAAAATAAATAAATAAATAAATAAATAAATAAATAAATAAATAAATAAAGACAAAAAAATAAAATGTATAAATAATATAATGGAGATGAGAAATGGTACGGATCTGTTATTACTCCAATGATACTTAAAGTTTATTATATTCCTCCATTTGTTTTTATTTTTTGAGACAGGGTCTCATGTAGTGCAGGCTGGCCTCAAACTTGCTGTGTAGTTAAGCCTTGCCTTGAACTCCTGATCTTTCAATCTCTACCTCGAGTGCTGGGATTATGGCTGTACATCACCATACCTGGCAAGAATCACATGTATGAAATGTAGTCAGTACAAAAATTAAAAATATGAAACTACAAAAGAGTATATATATATATATATATATATATATATA
>VZQC01000216.1:2103136-2124502 GCA_009823505.1 Rhizomys pruinosus | reverse complement strand
GTTTCTTTTTTTTTTTTTTTTTTTTGGTCTTTTCGAGACAGGGTCTCCCTATAGCCCCAGCTGTCCTGGAACTCACTCTGTAGACCAGGCTGGCCTTGAACTCACAAAGATCCACCTGCCTCTGCCTCCCAAGTGCTAGGATTAAAGGCTTGCGAGGGTCTCACTATGCAGCCCTGGCTGGCCTGGAACTCCCTAAGTAGACCAGGCTGTTCTTGAACTCACAGAGAACCATCAGCCTATGCTTGCTGAGTGCTGGAAATAAAGGTGTGTGGCATCAAGAGCAGTTATTTTTATTATTTTTATTTGTATGTATTTGGGGGGAGGGTGTGCACCTGTATGCAGGTGCCCACTGAGGCCAGAAGAGGGCACCAGATCCTCTAGAACAGAGTTAAAGTTGGTTGTGTGCTATCTAATATGGGTGTTTGATAACAAAACTTGGATCCTCTGCAAGGAGAGCAAGTTATTTTACCTGCTAAGCCATCTCTCCAGCCCTTGTTTAAAGCTTTTTTTAAAAAGTCTGTATATATGGATAGATAGATAGATAGATAGATAGATAGATAGATAGATAGATAGATGATAGATAGAGATATAGAGATAGATGTCTTTCTGTAGATAGATTAGATAGATAGATAGATAGATAGATAGATAGATAGATAGATAGATAGATAGATAGATAGAGTCAGAGTTTGATTTGTGTCCCCAAATATCTTTCAGTGTGGGTCCATCCACTGGGCCCACCAAGAGTCCCACCCCTGTAAGATACTGTCTCCTCCCCTTCAAGCAGCCAGCGATTGCCAAAAGTTCCTAGATTGAGAATACATTAAATTGGGTGGGGGGAGTGAAGGGAAGCACAGAACGGGAGGGGACCTAAATGGATCAAACTACATTTTATGAAGATCAGAAAAAATTCAATAAAAACAAATTTAAACAAAACAATGTTCAGTGTGGCAAAGTTAAAAAAAGAAAAAAACCTGGCATGATGGCTGACACCTGTAATTGAATAGAAGTACTTAGAAAGCTGAAGCAAGATGATGACAGAACCAGACCAGCCTGAGCTACTTAATGAGACCCTTTCTCAAATCAAAACAAAAGAAAATTAAAAACTCCAGGTAAAATAGGTTCCAGATGCCAAGCATGGTGGCACACTCAGCACTTGAATGGCAGAGGCAGGTGGATCTCTGTGAGTTCAAGTCCAGGCTGGTATGCACAGCAAGTTCCAGGCCAGCTGGGACTACAATGAAACCCTGTCTCAAAAAGACAAAAAACATAGTTTCTAGATATCTCAAATTGACCTAACAAAGTCTTAAGGAGAGTCTGTTTGCATCCCACTAGTGCTCTGAGATCAAGGCCTATCAAGTGTTTAAGCCGGGCGTGGTGGCGCATGCCTTTAATCCTAGCACTTGGGAGGCAGAGGCAGGCCGATCTTTGTGAGTTCAAGGCCAGCCTGGTCTACAGAGTGAGTTCCAGGACAGCTGGGGCTACAGAGAGACCCTGTCTCGAAAAGACAAAAAATAAATTAAATAAATAAATAAATAAATAAATAAATAAATAAATACAGTGCTTAGATACAAGACAGAAAGCCTGTGAGGGTGGAAAACAGTGCTGTCCCATAGGTATAGCAGATAAGCCACAAGCTACTTCTTTTGAGTAATTTTCCTAATGGGTTAGAGAAAGGGACGGGGAAACTAATTTTGATACTATGTTTTTTTTTTCAAAGACTTATTTTATTTTTAATTATGTGATATGTGTATACTAGAACTGGACTAATAGGTGCTTGGGAGCAGCCTAACATGGGTGCTGGGACCCAAACTCAGGTCTTCTGCAAGCTCAGTGCATGTTCTTAACCACCAAGCCATCTTTCCAGTCTCTTTGGTGATATATTTTAATTAATCTCATCTATTCTAGATGCTGATGCCTTTAATATGCAATTAATATAAGAATTATTCATAAATGGTACTGTCCAATAGATAGGTAAGATAAGCCACAAACATGAGGCATATAGGTTCCCTAATAATTACGTTTTTAAAATTACAAACAAGCAGATAACATTAGTTCTATGAATATATTAACCTAATATATCCAAGATTGTTGTAATTCTAAGATGAAATAACTCTAAGAATTGTAAGGGATTTTTTTGCATGATTTCGTGTCGTGCCTTCAAAGTTCTACTGTTATTACAGTATGTCTCAATTTACACTCATCACATGGGGTAAGTGCATACCATATTGTAAAGCTCAGGCACAGAGAGTAATGAGAAAAAACTTTTGAGCTAGTCTAAATTTAATTACAATCAGGGCGGAAGGAAGGAGAGTTGAGGAAAGAGGTTATGGCATATCTTTAGGGGCTGTCTTGCTATCCATGTAAGTTTGATGTAAATAATGTATCACTTCATTCCTCATATTTTCTTTTTTTTCCCTTTGGTCTTTTCCAGACAGTGTTTCCCTGTAGACCCAGCTGTCCTGGAACTCACTCTGTAGACCAGGCTGGCCTTGAACTCATAAAGATCCGCCTGCCTCTGCCTCCCAAGTGCTAGGATTAAAGGCGTGCGTCACCACACCCGGCTCATATTTTCACTTTAAAAATACTCTAGGTTCCTAGACCCAGCAGCCATTTTCCCCGACTGCTGTCAAACCTTGCCTGAGTGCTTGCAGCAACTTGTTGCGGAACTGCTTTCTTTCAGGCCCTTTCACTTCAGAGATTCCTTGCTCTCTTAAAGTTCTCATTTAACAAGAGAGTGTGTATGGGCTGGAGAGATGGCCTAGCGGTTAAGAGCGCCCGACCGCTCTTACAGAAGACCCGGGTTCGATCCCCAGCACCCACATGGCGGCCGAGAACCGTCTGAGACTCCAATTCCAGGAGAGTCTGAGACTCCAATTCCAGGAGAGCTCTGGTTCCAAGGAAATCCGACACCCTCTTCTGACCTCCGCGGCATTGCACGACACGGGTGCACACACTTGCATGCAGACAGTACATTCATACACATACAGAAATAAATAAAATTAAAAAAAAATTAGAAAAAAAAACAACAAGAGAGTGTGTGCTGAGGAGTAAAAGAGGAGGAAAGGGTGCTTTAACTGGAATGGGAAAGGGGTTTGGGGAAGAGTCTTGAACAGATCTGCCTGACAGCATTATTATTATTGTTGTTATTATTGAAACAGAGTTTCATGTAGCCCAGGCTGGCCTCCAATTCATCATGTGACTGAGAAAGACCATGAACTTCTGACCCATCTGCTTCTACCTCCAAAGTGCTGAGATTATAGGCAGGCACTGTCATTCCCAATTTATGAGGTACTAGGGATTGAACTCAGGGCTTCAATGATGGTAGTCAAGCACCCTATTGATTGCACTTCCTTCTCAGCCCTTGTAGAATCTTTAAAAATGGGAGAGAAACTGGCAGATCTGCTCATGTGAACTAAGGTGGTATTGGAGGTAAAGAGAGTTTGCTGATAGAGAGACCACAGGTGTGAGGTAAAAGTTGTGAACCTTGTATTGACTCTTTGGTATTTCTTCATGAATAATATAAGCATTTAGTACCTCCTCTGTTCTTGCTACTGAGTTTAGCCCAGGAGACAATAGAAAAAGTACAGCCCAGTGCTCCAGTGGGCTTGGAATAGACCCTTTGAGCAGATAAAGCAAACCCATATTATATAAAGAATGGCTGGTTGTTAAATGGTATAAAAATGAATACACTGAAAAAGGAAAGACTGGGATGGTAGGGGAAAATGTTGTTTGGGAGATAAGACATGTAGTGGAAATAGTTCCCTAAGTGGAAAGAAGAATGAAGGGCACTCAAGCATGAGCAAATACAGAGCTAAGTCTGTAGGTGGACAGCTATAGAAAGATTAGTATAAGAAAAAAGTCAGCAAGGAAAGACCAGTGCCTAGGAAAGGGTGGGGATATAAAACTGCTTGAATAATATCCACTGGGCACCAGGCCACAGCTACAGCTTTAAGAACGGTCTTTGGGGCTGGAGAGATGGCTCAGCAGTTAAGAGTGCCGACTGCTCTTGCAGAGGACCCGAGTTCGATTCCCAGCACCCACATAGTGGCTAAGAACCGTCTTTAATTCCAGTTCCAAGGGAATCTGACACTCTCTTCTGACCTCCGAGGCATTGCACGACATGAGTGCACCAACCTACATGCAGACAGTACATTCATACACATAAAAAAATGGTCTTTATGAGCTAGAGAGATGGCTCAGTGATTAAGAGCACTGGCTGATGTTACAGGGGACCTGGGTTCAATTCCCAGCACCCACATGGCAGCGAACAACCATCTCTGACTCCAGTTCCAGGGGAATCCGAGACCCTCTTCTGACCTCCGCGGCATTGCACGACACAGGTGCACAAACCTACATGCAGACAGTACATTCATACACATAAAAAAATGGTCTTTATGAGCTAGAGAGATGGCTCAGTGATTAAGAGCACTGGCTGATGTTACAGGGGACCTGGGTTCAATTCCCAGCACCCACATGGCAGCGAACAACCATCTCTGACTCCAGTTCCAGGGGAATCCAACATCCTCTTCTGACCTCCACAGGCATTGCACAATACCAGTACATTTATATACTTGCAGGAGATACACTCATACACATAAAATAAAAATATAAGAAAGGTCTTTAAGCTGGGAGTAGTGGCACACACCTTTAATCCTAGCACTTGGGAAGCAGAGGCAGGCGGATCTTTGTGAGTTCAAGGCCAGCCTGGTCTACAGAGTGAGTTCCAGGCCAGCTGGGGCATATGCACATCACAAAGCTGATAGTTTCTAGAAACTGTGGGAAAAGATAGAACAAAGGCACAGAAGCATGTGCAAAGCTAACAAAAGATGTAGGAAGTCTGGGTATAGAGGCTTGTACTATGCTGGTAGTCATGGAAGAGACAAGGAAGATGTGACTCTGAAAGATCCTATGGAAGAAACAATTTGGTTATTCAGGAGATAATGAGAAACAAAAAAGGTAGAATTAGACCTTATATTAATACCTTATATTGGGTAACTTATAAACAAATTTATTTCTCACTCCTGAAGGCTGGGAAATCTCCCCCAAAAGACACTAGCTTAAATGTCTAGTAGTGATCTTTGTTTTAAAGATAGCATTGGGGCTGGAGAGATGACTCAGTGGTTAAGAGCACTGGCTGCTCTTACAGAGGACCAGGGTTTGATTCTCAGTGCACATGGCAGCTAACAACCATCCATAACTCCAGTTCCAGGGGATCTGACGCTCTCTTCTGACCTCCACAGGCATTGCATGATACGGGTGCATTTACACACATGTACACAATACACTCATACACATAAAATAAAATTAATAAATAAAATATTTTAAAGATGGCACCTTCTCAGTCTCTCTGTAGCCCCAGCTGGCCTAGAGCTTGCTATGTAGACCAAGCTGGCCTCAATCTCACAAGAGCTCCATCTTCCTTTGCCTCCTAAGCACTGGAACTAGAAGTGTGCACCACTACACCTGGCCTCATCTAGGTCTCTTTTAAAGGACACTGATTCCATGCTGGAGGGTTCGTCCACCTTCATGACTGACCTTCATGATGCTCTTTGTCCTGCTTATTTGTGCCACAGCTACTGATTGAAAACAAGCTTAGCAGGGCTGGAGAGATGGCTCAGTGGTTAAGAGCGCTGACTGCTCTTGTAGAGGACCCAGATTCCATTCCCAGCACCCACACGGTGGCTAAGAACCATCTTTAAGCTGGGTGTGGTGGTTCATGTCTTTAATCCTAGCACTCAGGAGGCAGAGGCAGGTGGATCTCTGTGAGTTCAAGGCCAGCCTGCTCTACATAGCGAGCTCCAGGCCAGTTCAGCAAAGCTCAACATCCCACAGTGCTTAGCTGCTTTGAAAAGATTTCAGACAAAACAAAAAAAGTAGTCTAGAAGACCTCAGACCTTGCTTTTGGCAATAGCCAAAAGGGAGAGAAATGCTTCTCCATGATAGTGAATCAGAGACAGAACGTGTGTGTGTGTGTTGTTTTTTTTTAGGTTAAATAAGATGATGCCAGCCTACATGGAAGTTCTCCTGTTTATGTAAGAAAGTAGCTACCTCAATCAACCCTAGAATTAGTGGTGGAGTTGGAACGATGCAGGGCGGGTCCTTGCTAATAACTTCTCCTGTCTATTTTTTTTTCTCCTATTTCTACTGTTGGCCTTGATTCTCTGTCTTTAGAGGTCAACTTTGATGCCTCTAAAAGACAGAGAACTAGAGCACCCCGAACTGATAGGTGTGAGTTCTGTTCATCACGCCTGCATGTCTCAACAGGTCGCTCTATGTTGTTACCAGGAAGTCTGCTGGTATTTACTGCGAAAAAAAAAAAAACAAAAACTTGGGGCTTGGCTCTGGTGGAAAGATCAACACAAACCATGTAGTCAGTGCCCGTGGAGAACAAATTGTATGTGGTACATCCTACAAGATCATGACTCAAGGATTTGTGGGTCTATTAAACCCACTATCAACAAATTCACTGTTATTTTTCAGATGAAATTCTTTTGGAAAAACACGGAGCTTAAAAAAAAAAAAAAAAAAAAAAAAAAAACACAAACACCAGAGTGGAAGACACCAGGAAGACAGCAGTACGTGAACCGGAAAGTAGCCCTCACCAGTCATTGAATCTACTAACACTGAATCTGCTGACACCAGAGCTGCTGTGCCTTATGTTGGACTTTCAAAAGCCCAGCACTATGAGAAAAATTTATATTTCTTTTGTTTATAAGCCCCCCAATCTATGATATTTTGTTATAGAAGCACAAATATACAAAGACAATAACAAAGCACACTCCACACCAAAGCTATTCATATAAGAACTGAGAACAAAAAAAAATAACAACATGGAATTTAAGGATAGTTTTGGGGACTGGAGAGATGGCTCAGCAGTTAAAAGCAAGTACTGTTCTTCCAGAGGACCTGAGTTTGGCTCCCAGTACCCATGTTGGGAAATTCATACTGCCTCTATTACCAGCTTCAAGGGATATGACACCCCCTTCTGGACTCCACAGGCACTTGCAATCAAATGTACACATACAACACATACACATAACTAATAAAAAATGAATAAAAATAAAACTTTAAATAATGAAGTTTATCCAGGAGTGGATAATTATTTAATTAAAGCACACATCTTTAATTCCAGAACTCAGAAGGCCGAAGCAGGCAGGTCTTTGTGAATTTGAGGCCAGTCTAGTCTACATAATGAGTTCAAGGCCAGCTATGGCTACATAGTGAGCCTCTGCTAAAAAAAGAAAAACTTGAAGGTTCATCCACTACGATTTCTATCATCATCATCATCATCATCATCATCATCATCATTCTTAGCAGTCCTGAGGAGTAAACCTGATAACTAGTATTCTGGTTCTTTCTTATTCTTTAACAGGAAACTCTTACTCATTGGCTTTGTGACAGTGAATTCTCAAATTATTACACACAGTCTGAGTTTATGAGAGGTACAAGATATGAGCTTTCCATGTACCGGGAATCTTTGAAGCTGAATGGACTGTGAAAGTTTTCTAGAAGTTTATAAAATTAACACAGTTTGATGTCAGGTGTGGTAGCACAGGCTTGGAATCTCAGCACTTGGGAGACAGAAGGTAGAGGATCTCTGTGAGTTCAAGGCCAACCTGGTCTACATATAGAGTTCCAGGCCAGCCAGGGTATAAGACTGTCTCAATAACTAATAAATAAAATTAAAATGTTTTAGATCAAATCTAACAGCTTTTCCATCCAACATTAGCAGCTGAATAATCCATAGCCAAAGTAAAGTGCTTATTAGTGAGATGCTACATAACTCCTGCCCATAAAGTTGCATTAATCCAATTTTAATATGATATTATTATATAAGTTCATAAGCATTTTCTGTTTCACAATTCTGAAACAGAATGCTATTATTCTTTTCTTTTTTTTTTAATAAGCCAGGCAAACAGGTTTAATTCTAATAAAACATTTATGAATATTGTTAGAAAGTAAAGGTCATCCAAGTAATCTTTAAGTGTAAGAACCATAAGGGGAAGTCACAACTTAAGGCAAGTATTTAGTTTATAAATAATATAATAAATCCCAAAGAGATCATGACATTTCCATAAATGAGAAATTAAGGAAAATCTTTATCCACTTACACATTTTGAATGGTTGTCTAAATATATGTACAGAAAAGTCTGTTTTATTCTCTTATAAAGAAATTATGTGAAATAGGAATAAAGAAAAAAATTCCCTTTCCCCCAAAATTATAAAGCAGTATGTGAGCTTTTATTTTTTTTCCAAATGAAGTATAATCATGTGGCTTTACTACTCAAAAACTTAAGGTAAAGATCAAAGACTCAGTTCAAAATACATTTTATCTTTCATCATGTAATATATTTTCTCTATGTTTCTTGAAACAGATGCAAGAAAATGAGAGATTTCTCGAATTAAGTCATAACTTGGCCTTTATCATTTTGAAATGGAAAATCATGGATAGACTTTAGAATAATGTCAAATTTTGTGAAATATTCTTGTGAATTCATGAAATCAGGTTTTGCATGAAGGATGCTTGTACTCTGGATTATCACTTATAGCTAAAAATGAAAAAAAAACTGAGAGAAAGATTGAGGAAGGTCTATGGCAGAATGCAAATGACTGGGCTGGGGTGGGGGGGGGGGGGAGGGAACAGGGAATAAGCCTGACTGAATTTGGAAAAAAATGTATGAAATGCACAAGCGGCATCAATAACAAACTAATTTAAAAAATAAAATAAATTAAAAAATAATAAAAAAATGTTGTAACGTGATAATAATAACTTTCCTTAATTCTCATTTATGAAATGTCATGATCTCTTTGGGATTTATTATATTATTTATAAACTAAATACTTGCCTTAAGTTGTGACTTCCCCTTATGGTTCTTACACTTAAAGATTACTTGGATGACCTTTACTTTCTAACAATATTCATAAATGTTTTATTAGAATTAAACCTGTTTGCCTGGCTTATTAAAAAAAAAGAACAAGAGATAATAGCATTTCGTTTCAGAATTGTGAAACAGAAAATGCTTATGAACTTATATAATAATATCATATTAAAATTGGATTAATGCAACTTTATGGGCAGGAGTTATGTAGCATCTCACTAATAAGCACTTTACTTTGGCTATGGATTATTCAGCTGCTAATGTTGGATGGAAAAGCTGTTAGATTGTGATCTAAAACATATTTTAATTTTAATTATAGTAGTGATTGAGACATCTCTTATGAACCCTGGCTGGCCTGGACTCTATATGTGACAGGTTTGGCCTTGAACTCACAGAGCATCCTACCTTCTGGTTCAAGGTTGATTCAAGATTGTGTGCTACCACACCTGACATCAAACTGTGTTAATTTTATAAACTTCTAGAAAACTTTCACAGTCCATTCAGCTTCAAAGATTCCCGGTACATGGAAAGCTCATATCTTGTACCTCTCATAAACTCAGACTGTGTGTAATAATTTGAGAATTCACTGTCACAAAGCACAATGAGTAAGAGTAATTCTGTTAAAGATAGAAAGAACCAGAATACTAGTTATCAGGTTTACTCCTCAAGGACTGCCCTAAGAATGATGAAGATGATGATACTGATTGATGAGTGGATGATGGAAAATCGTAGTGGATAACCGTCAAAGTTTTTCTTTTTTTAGCAGAGGCTCACTATGTAGCCATAGCTGGCCTTGGAACCATTATGTAGACTAGGACGGCCTCAATCCAACGACCCTGCCTGCTTGGCCTTTGAGGATTTCTGGAATTAAAGATGTGTGCTTTAAGTTAAATACTTATCCACACTGGATAAAACTTCATTATTGAAAAGTTTTATTTGTTCTTCATTTTTTATTAGTATGTGTATGTGTTGTCTGTTGTATACATTTGATTGGCAAGTGCCTGTGGGATACCAGAAGGGGGTGTCAGATCCCTTGATTGCTTTTAAGATGGTTACATATGAGTTGTTCAGTCAGTTTGGGTGACTGGGGATTGCCAATATAGGTCCTCTGGAAGAAAGGTACTTGCGTTAACTGCTGAGCCATCTCTCCAGTCCCCCAAAATATACTTAAATTCCATGGTTGGTTTGTTTTTTTTTGTTCTCAGTTCTATATGAATAGACTTTGGTGTGGGAGTGGTGCTTTTTGTTATTGTCTTTGTAATTTGTGTCCGTATAACAAAATACATACGATTGGGGGCCTTATAAAAAAGAAATAAAAGTTTCTTCTCATAGTGCTGGGTAATTTTGAAAGTCCCAACATATGAGCACAGCAGCTCTGGTGTCGCAGTCAGTGTTAGTAGATTATGACTGGTGAGGCGATTCGTCCGCGGTTCACGTACTGCTGTCTGCCTTGGTGTCTTACCACTCTGGTGTTTGTGGTTTTTTTTTTTTTTTTTTTTCTTGTTTTTTTGAGACAGTCTCCCTTTTATCAAGCGGCCCTGGCTCGCAATATGTAGATACGCTGGCCTTGAACTCACAGAGATCCGCCACAGCTGGCCTGGAGCGTCTCATGTAGAGCAGGCTGGCCTGTGAACTCACAGAGATCCACTGCTTCAGCCTCCCGAGTGCAGGGGANACCTATCTGCAGGCTGTTGTGCCCAAACACCTACAGCCCCACCATCCAGTGGGGGGTGACAGGTTGTTTGTTCAATCAAGTTGATCAAATGAGTGTCCAGACTACATTGCTGTAGTTTGCTATTACTCTTTTCTAAGATTAATTCGTGTTTTAACATTTTATTTTATACTAAAGGAGGAAAAATCCAAGTCATTAGATCCAGATCTCTCTAAGAGATGAGAGTACTGTTCTATATTTTAAAAAAAAGAGAAAGGGAAAGCCTGGTGAGTTCACATATAATTTTTGGCTCTAGATGAGGTTTTCTCAACTCTGGCCTTTGGAATGTTTTGGAGCACCATAATTTTTGCCAGTCATTCTATGCAGTGAATTGTTTATCAGCATCTCTGCACTCTGTCCAGCAGATGTCAGTAGAACTCTACCCCAGTTTCATCCAGCAGCATCTGGAAGCTGCCAATGTCTCTTATTGGGCTGAATCATTCCTGTTGAGAACCCACTGGTCTATAGCTTCAGCAAAGCTCAACATCCACAGTGCTTAGCTGCTTTTGAAAAAGATCAGACAAAACAAAAAAAGAAGTCTAAGACCTCAAGACTTGCTTTTGGCAATAGCCAAAAGGGAGAGAAATGCTTCTCCATGATAGTGAATCAGAGACAGAATTCTGTGTGTGTGTGTGTTTTTTTTTTTATGTAAATAAGATGATGCCAGCATACATGGAAGATTCTCCTGTTTATGTAAGAAAGTAGCTACCTCAATCAAACCCTTAGAATTAGTGGTGGAGTAAGATGCAGAGGGTCCTTGCTAATAACTCCTGTCTATTTATTTTTCTCCTATTTCTCCTGTTGGCCTTGATTCTCTGTCTTTAGAGGTCAACTTTGATGCCTCTAAAAGACAGAGAACTAGAGCACCCCGAACTGATAGGTGTGAGTTCTGTTCATCACGCCTGCATGTCTCAACAGGTCGCTCTATGTTGTTACCAGGAAGTCTGCTGGTATTTACTGCTGCAAAAACTTGGGCTTGGCTCTGTGAAAGATCAACACAAACCATGTAGTCAGTGCCCGTGGAGAACAAATTGTATGTGTACATCCTACAAGATCATGTCCATATAATTATGGCAGATTGTAAGCTTGAAGGGCTTCAAGCAATTATGATATCTATCCAGGACTTACAAGGTGGCTGCCTAGTCCTAGAGTTAGTTATAGAGGTTAACCTGGCTTATATGGGTTGGTAATTTTATAGAAAGCAGGCTGCACAATCCTCATTTCTACTAACCAAACCAAAAGAAAAAAAAAAGAAAAAGAAAAACAAGCAAACAAAAGGACCACACCAGATTAAATATTTGCTTTCCAAAGATTTTTTTTTGGTCTTTTCGAGACAGGGTCTCCCTGTAGCCCCAGCTGTCCTGGAACTCACTCTGTAGACCAGGCTCACCTTGAACTCACAAATATCCACCTGCCCCTGCCTCTCAAATGCTAGGATTAAAGGTGTGCACCACCATGCCTGGCTGCTTTCCAGAGATTTTTTTAACACCATTTGCTTTGTAGTGATAAGGTCTGTCATCAAAAATTAAATTATTTTGACCTTGTATTGAAAACCAGTTTAGGTAAACTAAATCAAGAAATTAACGATGAAGCAAAGAATCTTATTTTGTGAAAACTGTATTTCCAATGTATTTTGCTGTAGTAGCAGAGCTGATGGCCTTGGGTTTGAGTGACAGTTGCAAACAGACTGGGATGTATTGGTTTTATGAGATGACTAAATGAAGATTGACCTCCTCCCTGCCTCCAACGTGCTTTCTGACCTGCCTCTATCCTCCCTTTTAGCCTGTTGACTGAAGCCTGAAATGGCTAATTCCTGAGCCCTTTAAGTTGCCTTTGCCTCTCTGAGATTGCCTGGGGTATGGTGCTAGACAGAGGACAGTCTTGCTAACCACCTTGCTCTCTCCTAGTGCCTCCACTCTGGGAGAACTTGGACCTTGTTCCTGCAGGTGATCGACAGTCACCCATCAACATCCGGTGGAGGGACAGTGTTTATGACCCTGGCTTAAAACCACTCAGCATCTCTTATGATCCAGCTACCTGCCTCCACATCTGGAATAATGGGTACTCTTTTCTTGTAGAATTTGAAGATTCTACAGATAAATCAGGTAAAGACAAGGTCTGGTAATCTTGTGTTTAGTTAAAGGAATTATGTTATATGAACATAGGACATATCAAACTGTTTCTGTGGTGATTCTGACCTCTTCCTTAGCAAGGCATTAAACTCCCCAGTTTTACTCTTTGAGTGTATGAAAAAAAAATCCCTTCTCCTATCATTCTTCATCAGTGTAATTTTCCATTTATGCTAGACTGGCTGGCCAGTGAGCTGTTGGAATCTGCCTGTTCCTTCCCTCCAAGGCTCCAGTTAGAGGCATCTGTAGCTGGGCAGACCCAACTGTGTGTGCCTGGCCTCATGCATTCATTCTGGATATATAGTAGTCCCTTCAAGGCTCAGTCCTATCACCCTCCCTGATAACCTTCTTTCTTTTCTTCTGAAGATCTTGAGCTATTGTTCAGCTTTGAAAGCCCTTAGCATGTTGACAGTATATCATTGCAGCACTGAGTTAGAAACCTTGGGAAGTTTTTAAATGGCTTTTCTTAACCAAACGAGTTAACCTCAAGAGATTTCAGAGGAAATGGCTGTTTGGGGATTTTGTTTATTTTGTTTTTGAGAGAGAGTATCAAATAGCCACCCATTGGCCTCCAACTGTCTATGCAGCAATCAAAGTCCTGAGCCTCCTGCCTCAGCGTTTCAAGTGCTGTTTAAAAAATATTTAAGGGCTGAAGAGATGGCTCACTGGTTAAGAGTAATGGCTGTTCTTGCAAAAGACCTGGTTTTGAATCCTAGCACCCACATGGTGGCCAACAACTGTCCTGGCTAACTCCAGTTCCAGGGAACCCGACACTCTCTTCTGCTCTCTGTGGGCATTGCGGGGCACAGGTACACTTACACACATGCCAGTATAACACTCATACACATAAAATAAAAATAAATCTATTAAAAATTTTAGTCTCTCTTTTTCTTTTGAACTGTACATTTAAGAAGTCTTACTTTACGGGCTGGAGGGATGGCCTAGCGGTTAAGAGCGCCGACCGCTCTTGCAGAGGACCCGGGTTCGATCCCCAGCACCCACATGGCGGCTGAGAACCGTCTGTAACTCCAATTCCAGGAGAACTCCTGTTCCAGGGGAATCCGAGACCCTCTTCTGAACTCCGCGGCATTGCACGACACGGGTGCACAGACCTACATGCAGACAGTACATTCGTACACATACAGAAATAATAAAAAAAAAAATTAAAAAAAAAAAAAAAGAAGTCTTACTTTACTCATTTGCATGATTAATCTCAGGTGGAAATCAAATGACACACGTTCTCATCAAAATAGCTGTTTAAGTACCTACAAAGCTATCTGACTAAAATTGTCCCCTGGTTCTATCTTTGTTGGGTCAGTCAGTACACTGGTTTTTTTTATTTTTTTATTATTTTTTATGTATATGAGTGTACTGTCTGCATGTAGGTTGGTGCTGTGTCATGCAATGCCACAGAGATCAGAAGAGGGTGTTGGATTCCCCTGGAACTGGAGTTAAAGATGGTTCTTAGCTGCCATGTGGGTGCTGGGAATCAAACCTGGGTCCTCTGCAAGAGCAGTTGGTGCTCTTAACCGCTGAGCCACCTCTCCAGCCCTACACTATTTTGTTTGTTCATTTGCTTTTATAATCATGAATGAAAATTCTAGAGAAATTGCTAAATTTCACTTGCTTGGAAAGGACTGAAAGTGAGTTCTTTTATGCTTTTTAATTATTTGCTATAGAATACCATCTCTTATATGTATCTAACTTTTATCTCCCTTCTTTTTCTTTTCAGTGACTATCTCTTATTTCCTACATATTCTTCATTTCTATTTCTCTATCCTGTTTCAAGACAATTCATAGCATTCAAAGAGGAGCAAAAGTAAAAGAGGGATTTAATCTAAAAAAAAAAGAAAAGAAG
The DNA here is from genome assembly GCA_009823505.1 of Rhizomys pruinosus. NCBI lineage: Eukaryota > Metazoa > Chordata > Mammalia > Rodentia > Spalacidae > Rhizomys > Rhizomys pruinosus. Next base: position 2,109,925 of record VZQC01000216.1, on the reverse strand, counting down.
AAAAGAAAGCAAATACTCCCTAGAAATGAAGAAAAGCTAACAAACCTCAACCTATTAATTCCAAAACACAATACAAAACAAAAATATCCCAAGAAATGCTAATACAGGGTGTATCGTAAGATCTGGATAAAAGTGAAGGAAAGGGATTCATGGATAGTATGGACATAAACCATCATGGGATGCAGCTAACGGAATATTTTGAGGGAAATTCAATAAACCTAGCTTCCTACCTTAAGAAGCTAGAAAGAGAAGAACAAATTAAATCCAAAGCAAGAAAAAGGACATCACCAAGAGTAGAGCAGAGATCAATGAAGTGGAAAAGTGGTTCTTTGGAAGGATCAACAACACTGACAAATGGCAGGTTAGACAGATGAAGAAAAGCATGAGAGAACACTGCAGTTACTAAAGTCTAGGACGAAGAAAGAGGCCATAAAACTTCCCTTCCAGAAATTCCGGATTAGTAAGCAAAGGCATGGGACCCTGTCCTCTGTCCTCTTTGTTCTCCGGTTCTCCCGCCATCTAGTTTCATTTCTGTTGCTGTGATAAAACATCTTAACAAGAAGCAAGTTAGGGTTTATTTACTTCTTTGTAGGCAGGCAATAGTCCACACCTTGGGGAAATCAAAGCAGGAACTTAGAGCGTCAAGTTCATAATCAGGAGCAGAGACAGAAAAACATGGATCTTCACCTGCTTTTTGGTTCTACTCAGCTAGCTGCTTCTACTCATTATACAGTACAGGGGCCCAGCCCATGAAATGGTGCCAACCACATTCAGGGTAGATCTTCCTACATCAATTAGCAGTCAAGATAATCCCTCACAGACATGCCCACAGGCCACTCTGATCTAGAAAATTCCTCAATCGAGACTCCCTTCTTGGGTCATTCTAGGCTGTGGCAAATTGACATTTAAAAGCAAGCATCACACCCTGAAAAGAACATACACAATTACTTACCTTAAGGAGTTCATGTGGGGAAAAAGAAAAAGTATAAGGAGGGCCACTAAATTATCCCTGGGCTAATAAGGATGATCACCTTCTCTGAAATTGGAATTAAGGAAGAGGAGAGGTGAATCCCATTGTCCTTCTAAGGGGTGTGCCTACCCTACCCTGCTTCACTTTTTTTTTCCTGATTCACTTTTATAGGGTACCAGCAAGGTAGTGAATCTAGTAAAAATTCTTTCCAAAACATTTTCAGTTTTTCTTCCCTGTTTTTGGCACCCACATGGTGGCTAATGACCATCTGTAACTCCAGTTTTGGATTCTCTTCTTTCTTTTTTTTTTAGTTTTTTTCCCCTTCTTTTGGTATTTTTGAGGCAGGGTATCCCTTATTAATACCAGCTGTCCTGGAGCTCGCTCTGTAGACCAGGCTGGCCTTGAACTCACAGCTGGGATTAAAGGCCCGTGCCACCACGCCTGGCTGGACTCTCTTCTGACTTCCACAGGCACTGCACAACACCGGTGCACTTACATACATGCAGGCAATAAATACACTCATATACATAAAATAAAAATAATAAATAAAATATTTAAAATAGAACATCTCAACTCCCGCTAGGGCTTCAGCATAGGTAAGAGGTTATGTAGGTGCTCCGAATAAAAACAAGAAGAAAGGTATTCCCTCCCTTTAAGGAGTTTATAGCATGATAGAGACACAGACCCTAGAAGCGATTATGCTAAGTGCTGTGGTGCTGCACATGGGGCAGAGGAAAGGGCTTCCTGGAAGAGGTGACACATAGGTGGTCTACATGGTTACAGAGGCATGAGGTCATGTGATGTTTGTGTTAGGCACTACTTAGTTTCAAATAAAAGGAGTTAGCAACAATGTTGTGGCCATGTTATAAGTCTAAAGGTAAGGTTGAGTTTGTATTTCTCTGCCAATTAAAGAATTAAAAGGTGGGAAAGAAAGCAGACACAGCAGGGACATTATTTAGAAATAATAAAGAATCACACATCCATACACACATTCACACAGAGAAATAAAGCTCTCCACATGTGGAGAGGGAACGTGGAAAGTGAGAACATATTCCCCTGGGAGGGCCTGTGTTTTAAGGGTTTTAGTGGTTTCCCTTCCCTTAATTTTGAATTGGTCACCTCAATAAAAAAGAGAAGAACGGGGTGTGGTGGTGCACGCCTTTAATCCTAGCACTTAGGGAGGCAGAGGCAGGCGGATCTTTGTGAGTTCAAGGCCAGCCTGGTCTACAGAGTGAGTTTCAGGGCAGCTGGGGCTACAGAGAGACCCTGTCTCGAAAAGACCAAAAAGAAAAAAAAAAAAAGAAGAGAAGGACAATAGGTCACAGCTCTAAGATGGAAATATGTCCACAGCTACACAAAGCTAAGCAAGTCAGTTAAAGAGGCCCCAGTAAAACATAAAAATAAGGCCTTCCTGCCAGACCAAGAAGAAACAGAAAGTGTGCCATCTTTGTTACTCCTCAATGACCCTGTTTGTTTGTTAGGGATGTATACCCTTACAACAGGGCAAGGCCAGAGGTAGCAAGAGCTGTTTGATGGACAGTTGTATAGACCATGTGTAGAGACCAAGAATCCTGACACAGCTTAGCTGAGTAATCTGTCTAAATACTCACTGGGCTGTGAGCAAAGTGTTAGTCTTGTTTAGGGTGTCATCTCAAGGCTCTTCTGGCCATGGATCCTCTTGAAATTTCACTCAAGTAGCTGGCTAGGGTTCTGTTTCTCCTGAGGCCTACGTTCCTGGAAGGTGGATACCTAGAGGCCACCTCATTTTCTTGCCCTATGGCAAACCCATAGGGCAGCTCATAATGCAACAGCAGGCTTCATCAAGCTTTGCAAATAAGCAAATGAGAAAAGCCAGAGAGGACAAGCAGAATGGTGGACAGTCTTTGTCACCTATTCCCCAAAGAGACATCTCATCACATCCTCCCTTAGAAACAAGTCATAAGCTCTTGCTCAAACTCAGGGGATGGGTTATGAATATGAGGTTATAAATACCAGGGGATGCAGATCACTGGACATCAAGATGGAAGCTGCCAGCACACATGACTAATAGTGTTATTGGCTTAAGGTTTCTTTTTAGGTTTCATCTTCTCAAAGGGAAAATTTCAGTTGAGATGCAGATAGTTTAAGCGTAAACTTATTAAGCAAAGCAAAGTAAAACAGATACTAACTACAAGGAACGAAGACAGCTGAGCCAAAGGGCAGGTAGCAGTGCATTGACATTTTAAAGATATTTTTATCAATATTTATGAGGTGGGGGGGCATATTCCTGGGATTAAAGGGACTCTTATTCTCCTGAAAATCACAGTGAACCAGCTCTCCCTTTCAGGGTATTTCTTCCCATGATCCTCTTAAAAGCCCACAATCTTTCAAAACCACAGTGTAAGTGATACCATAATGAAGCTGGAAGCATGTGTGGCAACTGGAAATGTTCATCGAGCTTTGTAATCAAGCGAAGTCAGAGAGCACAACCAAGATGGAAGCCAGTTCCTTTGTTTCCTGGGGCCTGGTTTTCTGATATAGTAGGGCAAACCTAGCTACAGCTTCAAGGATGTTTCATGCCAAAAAGGGGCACTCAGAGCCACAGGACACTAAGCTCCCAACACACAGCTGCATTTTCATTGGTTCCCACACATCTTAAACAAGTCCCAACATGCAGCTGCTGTTTCCTTGGTTACCTTTATCTAACTCCTTGCCTACCAAGTCTCAGTGACATGCAGCCAACTGATTACAATAGAAGTTTTTTTCCTCCAGAGCACATCCTCTCAGCCACATCATATGGTAACATACCTCTCTGTCTCGCCTCTCCCAATTGTACAATTTACACATGTGTGATACTCACTACACAATAGGGACTCCAGAACTTCTATAGCTAACAAGAGCTTGAGTCAGATACTAGACCTGTAACCTCTTCACTCCCAGGGAGCACAAATGCAGTTATACCTCCAGGCCAGGGAGAGGATTAGAATGAGTGAGACTGGGGCTGGAGAGATGGCCTAGCAGTTAAGAGCGCCGACCGCTCTTACAGAGGACCCGGGTTCGATCCCCAGCACCCACATGGCGGCCGAAAACCGTCTGAAACTCCAATTCCAGGAGAACTCCAGTTCCAGGGGAATCCGAGACCCTCTTCTGACCTCCGCGGCATTGCATGACATGGGTGCACAGACTTGCATGCAGGCACTACATTCAAACACATACAGAAATAAATAAAATTAATAATAAAAAAAAATTAAAAAAAAAAGAATGAGTGAGACTGTCAGAGTCTGAAGCAAATAGCAGCGGTGGCAACAGTGAAGAATAAGTGACCCTACTTCAAGGGGGCCACTATTTCTACCACCCAGCATGGTGCGCAGTGGGATTGTGTCCTTAGTGTGGCCAGGAAGTTTCATTCTCACACGTAAGGTTAGAAATGTGTATTTTTATATGAAATTGTCTAGCTTTTTAAAAACTAAGGAGGCTAGACAGATGGCTCAGTCATTATGAGCACTTCCTGCTCTTCTAGAAGACCCATATTGGGAGGTTCATAACCACCTCCAATTCCAACTCCAGGGCATCTGAGGCTCTCTTCTGGCCTCCTTTGGTACCTGCACACATCTGGCATATATTCATACAGACACAAACACATACACATATGCACATAAGTAATTTTCATGTATATGTGTGATATGTATGTTTTTCCATGTGAGGTGGAGCACATGTGTGGGTTCAAGTACACATTTGTGCATGCCTGCATGTGGAATTCCAATGGTAGGATGAATCATCCTTGATTGCTCTTCCACTGTATTCATTGAGGTTGGGTTTCTCAGTCAAACACAGAGTTCACCACCATGGGTAGACTTGCAAGCCAGGTTGTACTGGGAATCCTGCATCTATCTTCCTGGAATTATAGGTGGGCTGCATCACTCACCTGGCATTTTGTCTGGGTTCTAGGAGTTCAAACTGTAGTCCTCACCTTGAATAGCTGAGCTATCTCTGAAATTATCCAGCTTTAAATCTTGGATAGAATTTTTTTTTTTTTAGTTTTTTAGACAATTTTTTATTTATTATTTTCTACGTGTATGAGTGTACCGTCTGCATGTTGGTCAGTGCACCCATGTCGTACAATGCTGCAGAGGTCAGAAGAGGGCATTGGATTCCCCTGGAACTGGAGTCAAAGATGGTTCTTAGCCACCATGTGGGTGCTGGGAATCGAACCCAGGTCCTCTGCAAGAGCAGTCGGTGCTCTTAACCGCTGAACCATCTCTCCAGCCCTGGATAGAAATTTTTAAAATCTATTTAATATGGTATGAACCAAGACTATGTGAGTGAATCAAAACATACCTGAAAACCAATTCTACCTGTCATTTCCGTCACAGCCACCATATTGGTGACATAACCTCTCTGTTCTGGTTATTATCTTTAGAGGAAACACACAGTAAGGTCCAAAAAATATTGTTTGCGTTGTCATAGGGAAAGGAGAAGAAAATTGGCCCTTTCCTTGACATTGATCACTTAACTTGGGGGTCAGAACTTCTATTTTTTTTTTTTGCCTGGAACTAACTCTGTAGACCAGGCTGGCCTTGAATTGACAGAGATCCACCTGCCTCTGCCTTCCCAGTGCTAGGATTAAAGGCATGTGCCACCATGTTCAGCTTAAAGATGGTTCTTAGCCACCATGTGGGTGCTGGGAATGGAACCTGGGTCCTCTACAAGAGCAGTCAGTGCTCTTAACCACTGAGCCATCTCTCCAGCCCAGAAATTCTATTTTTTTTTTAATTTTATTGTATTGTTGTTTCTTTGAGAAAGGGTCTCCCTGGAGCTACAGCTAGCCTGGAAATCACTATATAGACCAGGCTGCTCCCAATCTCACAGAGATCCACTTGCCTCTGCTTCTCAAGTGCTGGTATTAAGGTATGTGCCACCACACCCAGCTTCAGAAGTTCAATTTGATTCAAAAGATTAGATTCAATATTTGCCCAAACCATGCTCACAGTATAGAGCTTTAGGAAAATGGGGCTGGATATGTAGCACAGTTTGGAAAATTCTTGCCTAGAATGCACAAAGCCCTGGGTTCATTCCTCAGTACCATATGAAGCTAGGCCTGGTGGAACACATGGGTAATGTCAGCACCTGAAAGGAAGATCAGAAGTTCAAGGTCACCCTCTTTTACATACTGCATTCAACATCAGCCTCTTCTACTTAAGACTGCATCTCAGAAAAGTAAGATGTTTTTAATTTTTTATGTAGATGTGTGTTTTGCCCACATGTATGTAAGTACACCACATTCATGCAAAGCCCATGGAGGCCAGAAGAAAGCATGCCATTAGGTAGAGTTGTCAGCCACCATGTGGATGATGGGAATTGAACCCAGGTCATCTGCAAGTGCAGCCAGTTTTCTCAACTGCTTAGGCATCTACCCAGACCCCCAAAGTAAGAAATTTTTAGGGGGTATTTTATTTCAGTTTATTGTAGTACTATTCTCTTATTAACTCAAGAAATCAGGTAGTATTCCCTATATCACCCTTGCTGATTTTTCTTTAAAACTGGTCAGTGGTTACTTCATTTCCCTCTTAATAGTTTTTTTATTTCTGTATGTGTATGAATGTAGTGTCTGCATGTAGGTTTGTGCACCTGTGTCATGCAATGCTGCGGAGGTCAGAAGAGGGTGTTGGATTCCCTTGGAACTGGAGTTCTCCTGGAATCGGAGTTTCAAAGGGTTCTCAGCTGCCATGTGGGTGCTGGGGATCAAACCCAGGTCCTCCGTAAGAGCGGTCGGCACTCTTAACTGCTAGGCCATCTCTCCAGCCCCTCAGTTCCCTCTTTTTTTTTTTTTTTTTTTTTTT